>SNQJ01S0020864.1:117167-136714 GCA_010110895.2 Picea sitchensis
GGGGGGGGGGTCCAAAATGCATTGAGGACCGCTGATATAGATGTGATGTATGCCACTGCTATCAAGATGTGCCGGAATTATCTGCTACATGACAAAACGTATTTTCCTTTTGAAACTTTGGTTAAAATAATATGCACGGGTTAGGAACTTTAGCAAATAGTGCGCCATTTAATCTTTTTACATACTTCTTTAGGAGAAAAATCTTTAACTCTGCCCATGACAAATTTATGTGATAACACAATGCATATAACATCGCTTGGCCCACGACTATACAACATTTTTACATTATACATCACTAATTTGAGAATTAAAAATGAGGATGTTACACATGGCACCGATAGACAATGTTTTGTTGAAGCAAATTACCTTCATTGACATGATCTAAATTTTTTGTGATTGCAACAATCTTTTCTATTTCAAAGTATGGAGGAATTAAAACTTTAACTTATGTTTTTAGTGTCAACATTCAAATATTTCTTAGCAACTATCTTCCCCTTAATTTTTTTATTGCTATTAAAAGTAAGTGATAATGAAATTGCAACACATGTAGGAGGAGGAGTATCCCAACGCTTCGTAGAGAAGACCTCTACTTCCTTATCATTCTGAACTAAGATTTAAAATGTTTTTATATGCTGCAATATCTTTGACCCTTATATATGTTTGGCAATAGGATCTAACTAAATCACTGGACAAATCATGTGTCTCACAACATTTTTTCTTTGATAGTTTTTATACACTATTAGTGTTTGCATGAATAAAAAAACTTAAAACAACCAAAATGTGGTAGATTTACTTAACTATTACCATCCCTTTTTATTTTATAAGATAAATACAAAACTACAAATCATATGTCTTATAACATTTTTTCCTTGATAATTTTTATACACTATTAGTGCTTACATGAATAAAAAAATAAAAAACAACCAAAATGTGTAGATTTAGATAACTACTACCATTCCTTTTTATTTTATAAGATGAATACAAAACTTTATGATCATTTGAGACAACTAACTATATATTTTAGAGATTGATTTTTTTCATTTAATTAATTTAATAATAGAAGTGTTTAATTACATACCTCTCATACAAACAAAACCTCACATATTTACAGCTTGAGTGGGCTTAATGGTTAAGACCATGTGTTTCCTCCTAAAAGGTCACAAGTTCAAATCCAGAGGGGGTAGGGTATGTATACCTTCATAGACTTTACCTGTCAAATCACTAGATGAAGGGGGTCCCTTGTTCCACAAATAAAGGAGTCTTATACACCAATTTGATGTGGCTTGACCGTGACTTTAAAAATAGATTATTATTATTATATAATATCTCTCACACATAAATAAGTGGCAAACTTCTTTAAAAAATAATACCTCTTTTTAATGAAAAAATATATATACACTTCAAACAATAATAATACATTGCAACTTGATTTGAGATACTTATTTAAAATCCAACACATAATAATAATACATTGCAACTTGATTTAAGGTTCTTATTTAAAAGCCAACATAGAAGTATAAAATTTTAAAAATCTAAAATTTTAGAACTCTTTAAAATTTATAATAATTTTTTGCAATTAAAAAAATAATAATTATTACGTAAATTCAAATCTTTCAATTTACATTAAAATGCGTATTTGCAAAAGTAATTATTATTACATAAATTCAAATCTTTCAATTTACATTTAATGCGTATTTGCAGGATATTAATTATTATTACATAAATTCAAATCTTTCAATTCACATTAAAATGCGTAATCGCATGAAATTACGAGATCCCACCCCACTTCATTCACCACCCACCTTCCTTCGATAGGAGAATAATTTATCACCTCATTCCACTGAGTTCCGCCCCGCTTATTAATCGAGAACCCCGAATGAAATTCCGCTTGTCGATCCCTCAATTTTCCGGTGTTTTCCCAAAACCAAAAAGTGCCCTCTTGAGAAGTCTTAAAAAAAGAAGGAATAATGAAAATGCTGGGTTTTGATTCTTGAATAGCCGTTAAGTTTTGTACGAAGACAAAGAAAGGAATAGGAAAACCGAACAGCCGAAGCCAAGGAATCGAGAGATAGATTAGGGATTGCATGCGAATTGGCGCAGATGGCGATGGATCCAATTTTGGTAGACGACATTGTGGACCGCCTTCTGGCTGTAAGGTCCGGAGGCTTCAAACCGGCCCAAGTCACAGATATAGAGATCAGGCAGCTATGCCAAGCCTGCAAACAAATTTTTTTGTCACAGCCCAACCTATTGGAGCTTGAAGCGCCTATCAAAATCTGCGGTATGTTTTGTAGATATAATTTTATTTTTCACTACATGGAGCCAATCTCTAATTTCGAGAAATGAGTTGAGTGGCAAGTTCTTTATATTCAAAAAGTTGGCAGAGGTCGCAGTTTCAGTTGTAATAGAGATGAAATGAAATTCTATTCTTCAATATCTATCCCGGCTAAAAGATTTCAGCAAATTTTTTGTGTATTTTTCTTTCAAGATCTGTTACATAATGCATAATAATTGCAAGTATTTATACAATAATGAAGAGAAAATTAAAGTTTTGAGATAAATAAGGAATTTCAACACTTGGTTGGCTTGTATAGCCTCTTTTTTTTAATCCAATTTGGCTTGATTGTCCAAATCATCCTATCCTGAAAAGGTCAGGAGTGTGAGCTACGAAAATAGCCTAAACGAAGGATGTCCTGTCTTGGTAAGTTAATTTTTTTCTCATTAAAATATCATTAGCAATTCTGAGTAGTATGTTACAATGTGCGCATTAATTTGTTGTTCTCTTTGCTCTTCTTTGTCATAAATAGGGCTGTAATGAGATCTTTGAGGATTCTCAGGTAGAGCACATACAGTAATGCTGGGAATGGAACATGGGTTATAGTTGTGGTAGATGTGCTCGGAATGGAACACGGGCTATGGTTGTGGTAGATGTGCTGAGATTAGAACATGGGTTAGTTCTGGTAGACTCTCACTGGGGTACTGTTATACCACAGCCCAACTTATTCTTAAATAAAAATAAAATCTCATGTCACTGGCAACACCAACTTGGAAAAAAATGTTGGTATTTGCGTCATAGAATTTGTGTTGTTGGTATCGGAATTTCTTGATTTTAGCAAGCCAAATAATGAAATATTACCCATACAAATTGCTGACCAAGGCAAGCAATATAAGGAATTGATGGAAATCTATGGAGNAAAAAATGTTGGTATTTGCGTCATAGAATTTGTGTTGTTGGTATCGGAATTTCTTGATTTTAGCAAGCCAAATAATGAAATATTACCCATACAAATTGCTGACCAAGGCAAGCAATATAAGGAATTGATGGAAATCTATGGAGTATTCAAGGAATGGTGCTGTGCCGACTATTCAACATGCAATCAATTTGAATTGAAATGTTTTTCTCCCAAAGAAGGATTATATTGAAGCTTAATCCTTGAAAAATATGAGATTAATAAACAACTGTAAGAGTGGATTGAAAAATCATTCATTTGACCTAATTCATTTCTATGTGGATTAACTTTTTTCCTTAAATAATATAATTATCTAGAATATGCATATTATAGGGGTTGGAGATTTAGTAGGTTAGCTCTGTTGTGCAAAGTATTTTTCACAAGTAGACATGAAATTTGGATACCATCATGTGCGGGTTAAATAGGAAGATGGATGAATTATTGCCTCCAAAACATAAAAGGACTTTGGGAGTGGTTGGTTATGTCATTTGACTTTACAATTAAACATGTAAATTTTCAACTTTGATAAATGATATATTAAGACCTGTTACCCCCACAGCCTAGGGGTAACTAAGGAGATCATGTCTCGAGGCCCGCAGGTAGAAGACATGGAGTGCTAAGAGTTAGACTGACTAGGGGAGCCCACATGGCCCCTCCAACTCATGATTGCATCATCACTCATCACCAACAACACCACCAATAGAACAACATCCACTACATTGATTTGGCTCCCGGAAGGCAACATGTCTCGCTTCATGAGGTAACAAGTCCAGTCTCATGGTAAGTGTCACTTTAATATTTGAAGCACTTGAACATGTTGCAAAGAGTCCTTTATTGATTATGGAATGTTTGCTTGGAAATTATATCTTTTGCCTAATTTCACCTTGGTGGTTGTCATTGTATCTTAGTAAGTTGGTCACCTAGGGAAAAGGGTTGCTAATGGGGGGTTCCTTGAAGGGTCATCATACCATTCCCATTCATACTTGCCACTTTTCACACTTCTTCCCCTCTATTTTCTCATCTTTTGTGTTTTCGGGTTCATTGACCCCAAGAAGGGCTTGTACCTCATTTCATGGTAAGAAGGGGCTAAAGGTCCATAGGTGTTGTAGACAACATCACATAAATGCTTGCACTAAGGTCCTGATAGAAATGAAATGCCTCTCCAAAAGAATCAAGGACCTTTAAGCAAAACATAAATAAAAGTGTCCCGCTTGATGGGGGAATGCGTTTGCGGTGTCCTTTAATTTCCAGTGCATATGGCACTCAATGTGTTCTAACTTCAAGTGGCATTGCGGTGCTCTTTACTTTCATTGCACATAACTCTCAGTGTTCGAACTTAATAAACTTAATTAATAAAATGCTTTCCAAGGTAAAGCGGATGGTGTATTTTATTTCATGTCCGCACCATATTGTCTTGAACTTGGAATTGCATGGAAAAATAAAGGGCTTGGAAAAATGTTGCATTGCAAATAAAGGGAACTCATCATGAGCCAGCCTGTTAGGTCCATGGGCATGTAGCGGTATGACACTACTATTCATTTGGTCACCACGCTAGGGTAGTGGCTCTTGGTGGCATAGCCAAGAGAAAGGGGGTCTCATCATGAGCCAACCTTCACATTTTCATGAAATGCTTGTGGGTAACGCTGTCACCACTGGTCACCATGCCAGGGCAGTGTCCTCCAACTATTCTCTTGAAAGAAAAAAACAATAAGACAAAGAGTAAAAAGGCATTGAATGGGCTAGGAAACAATTGCATCCATGACAAGGTGCAACTCACCCTCTATAGAGGCACCCACAAGTAAGACCTACATTTCCTTATTATCATTGCACCCCTTGCCCAAACATCCTCTACACCATCTCACGCATTTACATGATCTAGATTGGTTTTCACCTGGAAACACCCCACACTTGAGGAGGATTAGCCCAATAGGACATCCTGAGACCCTCTCCAACCCTGGCTTGTTAAATAGCTTAACGTCTTTGAGCATTTGTCTGGGTAAAGGGGGGTTTGATGCACACGTTTGGGTAACTTGATTATTAGATGTGATTGACATTGCTATGATCCCTGTGACTTATGAGCCCATGGAAGGTGTACTTGTTGTTGTTGTAGGACCATGCCCGACGGACAGGTACATATGGGTAGATGATTAGCTCGGACCTCCATGGGGCTAAAATCCCACTAGATGGATGTTCAGACCCCATCTAGGGGCAGAGGGATACCGGAGGCTTGCACCAGGGAAAAGGGAGGACGTTCCACCAGAGGCAAAGTTTATAAGGTCTTTGAGCATTTGTTTAATTTGAAAAGGGGGGATTTAATGCACATGTTTGGGTGGTTTCTTATTAAATGTGGCTTACTTGGCATGATTCATATAAATTGTGGACCCTTGGAGGGCATACTTGTTTGTCTTTGCAGGACCTTGCCCAGTGAAAGCTATTCGTGAAGGAACTATGCCACTTGGACCTTCATAGGGGCTTAAAATCCCATGAGATGGATGCTAGACCCCGCATGTGGGAGACCATTGATAATGAGCGTTGCACCTTGAGGATGGAGGACGTTGCCTTTGGAGGCTCCCTAGCATCACCAGAGGATGAGATTGCACTCTCTCCCACTGGGATGTTTTCCCTAGGATGTCACCTTTGGAGGCCTAGGATTTCACCCTTCAAGCCCTTGATGTCACCTTTGGGCTAGGGTTTGATGGGTGAGATGGTTTGACAGGAGGAGACCCATGGCATGACACTTTGGCATGGGAGAGCATGACACATGGCCTTTGGAGGCCCAACGTTCCCCTTCTTCATGGTTGACGTTGCACTTTGAGAGCCTACGTCAACCTTCTAGGGTTTCTTTTTATGTATTTTTCATTTTTGCATAATGTAAAGACAAATTAGAGGGGTTGACCCTCTTATATTTTGTTGTTGACAATTTAAAGTGGAAAAATTGGTTTTAGATGGCCTCATATAAATGGAGGACCATCCTTTGTCATTTCATCATCACATCTTCTCACCATTTGTGAGAGAACAAGTCTGAAATTTTCGCTATTCTTGGGTTATTGTCTCTTTTATCTCATGTGCTATCTCTTGGAGGTCAAGTGTGTTGATTTTCCATAAGCTAGGTTAAGCATGTAGTTCATTTAATTTCATCATGTCTTAACCATAAACAAGAATGTTGCAGCAGTCAAGATCACAAGCAGAAACACCATGCACATGAACACAAGATATATCTTGGGAAACCCTTCTCAAACAAGGGAGAAAAACCCAGCTAAATCCTTTGCTATATTCTTCAAGAGAAAGACCTTTGACCACCAAGAATGATTTATCACACAAGAGGGTGCTTAAGCCCTAGAAGACTAGTGCCCAAGAGAGGTGCGCACCTTTGCCAAAGAGAAGTACTTGCTGAAATTTCCAAAACATATGAGAAGGATATGATTCTACAATGAAGAATCATCTCCTACTTATATTAGACTTTGACCAATTAACAAGGGCGTCTATTGGCACAACAGGGTCGACCTCTCTAAGTCAAGTATACTTATTATTATATTTATTATTATAATTAATATTCACATTATTAATTATCTTGTTTATATCTAATCATATTAACATAGGGCTGACCTGTACCCTTTACATAATAACTAGGGTTATAGGTAGGTCTGACTCTTGAACAATATATAACAAAGGATCTGATACACCCACTAGTGCTCATCCACTAGGGGCACATCCATAAGGATGCCATAGCTCTAATTCACTGCATTACACAGATGAACTAGATCTTCACATGTTCACCTGTGCTCGTCCACAGGCACATCCACTCTACATATCTGCTTTCCCACTGCCACCAACAGGAGAATCATCTGGAGTCTTCTCGTCAACTCTGCTGCTCAGAGGAGGCCATCACATCATCTTCATTTATGTTCTCATGATGATGTGCCCAACTCTTTTAGGATTTCCTACGTTCACGTTGTGCTCAGCCACAAGCACATTCTAACTCAATAGGTCGCTTTTCCACTGTATGATCATCTGGAGTTCTTCTCTCTCACGTCATGGAGGAGGTCATCTCTACGTTCCTAGCTCTGCCCTAGGCTGGAACCATGAACCCTTCTTAGGGGCTTTCTCTTAGGTTTGTAAGCTGAGAGAAAGGCTTCACATAGCTTCTATGTTCCACATCTCACAGGTTTGTAAGCTAGAGGATGTCTCCTATAGCTGCATTCATCAACAAAGTGTGTGATTCTTTGATGATTTTTGGATGAAATTGCTGCAATTAGGGTTTACTCTTCTGATATCTTGGTGAAGCAAGTAAATTTCTGCAATTATATTTCATGCTATTAATGTTTTATGGTGAATTTTACTTGTTCATGCTTGAAATCTTGTTTGGTAAAACCCTAAGAGAGGAGCAGAAGTGCTTCCTCCTCTCACAAGGTTAATTTTGTCCAACGTTTGTGAGGAAATCCTAGCTAGCGTTAGACTCCTAAAGCCCTAAAGTGCTAGCACTTTAGGATTTTACCCCTAGACTCTTGATTGTGACCTAGTTGAAGTACTTAAGAAGGGAGAAAAGGTTATTAGAGCCCAAAAGTGCTTGCACTCTGGCAATGCTTCTGCTTAAGGCTTAAACCCTAAGGCCCTAATGTGCTAGCACCTTAGAGTTTAAGCCCTACCTCTTAAAACCTTTGCTAGTTTCATTTCCAAGCATATTGTATTGCTGTTGTAAAGACTCCATAGCCCTCAAAGGCACTAATCTCTAAGCTCTCTTGTGGTGAAAGTGATCAATAAACTCTCTATTTTAATTCTCTCAAGCTTCCTACAAACTTTACTAACATTAACACTCACTAATTCACTAGTAAACTTGTTGCTGTTATAAAGTTTGCTACAATCACTTGATGACACTTAAATTTGTTGCATACATTGATCTAAAGGTGGCCTAACACACCCATAAATTGCATCTAACAATTGGATACTAATCTAGTGGATTTATGCTAAGTTTTCCTTGTCAATTATTGCAATTCTGAAGCATATTTATTGCTGCTGTTACAAATTTATATTGCTGTTTTAAGACTGGTATACTGCTGCAAATTTGTACCAACCACTACAATTTTCATTTGTCTAGTGTCTTATGAGGTATTAATTGCATGTTTTTACTTGGAAATCATACTATATATGCTATAAAGTGTTCTTGTTCTAGGAAGGTGTACTCAAACACCTTCATACCTCGTCCATTTCATTGACCTAGACCAATATTAGGTGACCAAGAGAGGGGGCGGTAGGCTTGGCCAACAAACTTGCTACATTGATCCCTTGAGTTCACCGGGGAAGCCTCCCTTGTGGTGGACCTCCTCCATCACTAAAACAAGGGGATTTCTTGCTATGGTGACAGTGGTAGGATTTCTTGTAGTTACGCAAGATTTGGGGTACTTGTGGTGGGCTTTGCACAAGTACAAATCGTGCTATAACAAGATCTACTTGAATTCTTTTGTAATAGTTTACCGCGATGACATATTGGTATTTGACAATGATACAACAATAAAATGAATTCACTCAATGGCATATAATAATAGATATATAGATATTTTATATAAATTGAATGATGATGAATTGTTTACAAAGAGGGCCCCATTAAATGTTGATATGGGGATGCCTTGGTACATTTTCGGAGAAGGTAGTGTCTTTTAATTACTAATTACTTATTTTATTTTATCTTTTATTATTTTCTTTACTAAAATATCCTAATATTATATTATTATTTTTATATATAACATTGACTTCCTCTTCAGAAAATCTTTATCCTCCAAGCATTTCTAACCTTAGATTGGACTAACTTACTAACTATCTTGCTGCTGTTGCAAAAGATTGCTACAACCATCTATAACAACAGCAAAATCACCTTAAAAGCAAGTGTTAAAGCTGATTTTACATTGCCTTCATTGCTTCTGACAAATATTAGCATTTTGCCAAGTTTAGGTTATCATTTTTGGTCATTATTGAAGCCTTATTGATGCATAATTGTGCAATGTGAAGCTATTACTATATATACATTGCTGTTATAAATATTTATGTTGCTTCATCTTCTATATCAGCCTATGCTTTTTATCAAAGTCTATGGTTTTATGAAACACTAACATCAATTGGTACTTGCAAATAGTATTTTTCTTGTTGTCTTGTTCTGGGCAGGTACACTTAAATAATACTTTGCTTCATGTTATTAAAACCTTTGGGACTTTCTGATCAGAGTGTCTTGTGAGAGGGGTGGGAACTTCTTGATACTCTTACCTTAGCCTTCTCAAACCCCTAGGTCACTGGGGATGTCTCCCCCGGGGTACTACTCCTAAAGAGAAAGAGGTGTCTTGTTTAGGTGACAATGATAGGACAACCTCCCGTTACGCCAATTTATTGTTCACTTTCCTTTGGCTTTTGGGCAAGTACAAATTGGGCAATAACACTTTTCTTGATTGATATGATGTCCTTTTCTTAACATATATACATTGCCTTCTTGCTGATATCTAGCACTGATATCTATGCTGCCTTCTACACTGATCTGTATCAACACTCACAACCTTCTTATTCCTACACCCTCACACTGCAAAACACAATTGCTTCTCACCCACACGCTCCAAAACCTTGTGTCTAGAAGCATGGAGAGGTGAAGGAGGAAGGCTCAAATTAAGAGCTTGAATGCATGCTTTCCTAACTTGACTTTACACTTCAGAAAATAGACCTTGGACATGAGTTCGAAAATAGAACTTGACTTGAGACTTCAGTTACAACTCGCCCTTGACTTGACAATGCATGCGAACTAACTCATTATGCACATGTCATGCATGCAACATGCAGCATGCGACATGCGACATGCGACAAACTTGACAATTTTGACTTTGACCTAGACATGCAACTTCGACTTTTTACAACTTGACTCTTTACAACATGAGTTTAACAATTCATTCAAATCAACTCTTATCATGGAAATTCAAATTTCTCTTTATGGTGGATAATGTTATACGTGCAAATGCACTAGATCAATACATTTACATCATTTGCAATATCAGAAAAATCATTTGTTTCTAGCTCATAGGAATTTTACGTTCAACCTAACTTTTGCTAGATGCCTTGACTTTTGCTCATGGCTCACAAGGCTTGATTAGGCTCACAGAGGTTGTACGTTCCCCCTGACTTTTGCACTAGTCTGTCTATGCTCATAGAGGTTGTATGTTCCCCCTGACTTTTGCACTAAACTATCTATGCTCACAGAGGTTGTACGTTCCCCCTAACTTTTGCATTAGACTTACATAGCATCTCGTTCGTACCGACTTTTGGTTTGACTCACAGAGGTTGTACGTTCCCCCTGGCTTTTGTCAATACCTCACAAGACTGGTTGATTCTCCAAATCTCCCTATCCTCAGGGTGGCCCATATGGCCTCTCATTGGAGAATGACTGTCGATGCTGCCAAATTTAACACTATTTCAAGTGGAAGGCGAGTTCTTTTGAGTAGGTGGCTAAGGTGGAGATCCCAAAGTTGGGACTCGACCTTTAGGATGAGATGGCACATTTAGAGAGGAGGGGTGTCAACCAAGAGGGATGACTTGCCCTCTCCAACCACCACTTACATGTGGCGAGTTCCCACTCGCCACATCTCCCTCTTCTATGGCGAGTCACTCTAGCTTCTGTAGATGTGTCATTTCACCACATGCTCATCAAGTGATGTGCCCTCTCCACTTGGCATGCACCCTAGCCTTGGGATTATCACCCATTGTGCTATAAAACTAAGTTGACCTCTCCATTCTTGGTTAATGGGAGTTAAAGAGCCCGATGCTTGATGTATTATTTTTTGTAACTATTTGATGCTATTGGAATAAAGCAAGAGAGTTTGGAGGTCTAATATATGGTGCCTTGACTCATGTGTGGATGAATGTTATGCAATTCTTGAGGTGATCTTGTTTCAATTATTGCTTATATACTTTTTTAACATTGGCCAATTGTAAGGATATTGTTATCTATTTGGATAGGATTACTAAGCTTTGTTTCATTTTAATCCTCTTGTTTATTTACATTAGAAGTTTAATGTGCATGTATTGTTTTTTGTTTAAACTAACATGCAAATTGAGTTTCTTGTGTAGGTAACACCAAAGGTTTTGCAATTATTTGCAAGTTTTGTGAAGCATACATGATACATTCAAACTTGGAGAAGTAGAGGAGATTGTTGGCATCTACTACTCTTCCAAAAAAATGCAATTATTTGCAAGTTTTGTGAAGCATACATGATACATTCAAACTTGGAGAAGTAGAGGAGCTTGTTGGCATCTACTACTCTTCCAAAAAAATTGAAGACATTCTTCCATCTTCTTTCCATCAAAGAGACCCCATCGCCGAAGGAGTTCCAAGCTCAAGCACAAACGATCTCTCATTCCAAGTCTTTCATTTTTTTGGTTACTTCTATTTGCATGCACTAGTTAGATCTAACTTTCAATTTTAAAAGTTTAAATTTAGTTCTTTCTTGGTTGCATGCATTCTTACTTAATCTAGATCCAATTTTCAATATTTAAAAAAGAAAAGCTAGATCTAAAGTAGAAGTTTCACTTTTTGCAAGTTCCTTTACATAAAATTTTAAAGGCATAAAGTGATTATTTTAAAGAGCAATTTTTATTGTGTAATCAAGCTAGTTAGTGTCGTTTGCTTGCTATTTTAGGACAGCAAGTAAAAGTCACTAAAAGAGCCTTCTTTTATCTTAGTTGTATTGTTAAAATCGTAATTTTTTTTTAAATTTTATACTTGGAAAATTTTCCGTAAGTTTGGGCTTTAAGGTTTATCACCCAAAGGAACTTCTAAAGTGTCTTTTGGTGCATTTAATCTCTATTTGCTTGCTGGTTTTTTGCAGGTCGCTAATAAAACAAGGGGAAACTCTACTGAATTTTGAAGAAATCAAAGCATTTTGATATCGGGAGGCACCCCTTTGAAATACTAGACCTTTTGAAACTTTGTAAACCTTGGGATTCGGGGATATAAGGATCATAAGCCTCCCAAAAAAGAAAGAAAGCATTATAACAAGAAAATAATAAAATAAGTGGGGTACACAATCCCCACCTTTATTTTCCCCTCTAAGGGGGGACTGGTGTTGTGGTGTGGTTATCTTGCATGGTTTCCTATTTGCTTAAGTTCTACAATTTCACGTCTTAAGGATAAACTAAAAGGAACCTCAATCATAAGCACTACAAAGCAAACTTAGATTAGATATTCATTTTTTGCAAAGTAGAACACTAATTGTTAGATGAGATTTCCTTTTAGCAATCCACTTTTAATTTTACTTTTGCAAATAAACCAATCCTCTTAGCTCCCCTAAGTAGGCTCACGCCAAATAGGGGATGGACTGTGTGGATTTAGTAATTAGACAAACTTTTTTACTTTATTGCAATTTTATTTTCTTGCAAATAAACCCGTCCCCTTAGCTCCCCTAAGTAGGCTCACGCCAAACAAGGGCTGGACAGTGTGGACTTAGTTTAATTAGAAAATCTTTACTTTTATGCAATTTTCATTTTGGTAAATAAAACCATTCCCTCAGCTCCTCGGTGTATGTTCTTGACCCTTCCACTACGAGCTTAGCCTCGATCTTTGGAAGTAAGTTCCACGCAGAACTGGGGCTGGTTAGTGTGTATTATTGCATGAGTTGTAGGTTGGGCAAAGCTCGACCCAAACCACAATATGGTGACAACAAAGAGAACGCCTACCCACTGTCACCTCAGATAGGTATTCCCATCACTTTAGTGGTGAAGTGATCACCTCAAGGGGGGAATCCTGGGTGATCCTAGGGGGAAATGACACAGAAAGTGAGATGATGGGATGAATGCCCCTATAGGTCAAGTTTCTATATGGGAGGAGAGTTGGAAATGAGTCTCAGTATTAGTCAATGGTTGCGAAGAAGTTCAAGCACTTGCGGATGATGATAGTACCTGCCCGAGACACAAGAAAAACCAACTGTACGAGATATATGTCAAGTGGACAAGTAAGTTAAGATTGTTGTCCCTAATTGCAGAAGTAAACAAATATATATATCAGTAATGAAATCAATTAACTACTGCAGATTTAACCACTTAAAGCATCAAAGATTAGTTGAGTTATGAAGCATAAAACATGTGGATAAGTTCTCAACACTTTAGCACAACTTTAGTGGTATTAGATGGCTGTAATGATAAGTTTTCATAGTATATTTATGACAGCCAAGTGGTTGTAGTAGTGATTTGATACAACAACAACTTTTATACGAAAAATAAGCAAGTGATCCAACCAAAAGTTCACCAATTAGCAGCACAATGAAAATAATGGGTTACTAGCAAATTTCCACGGTCAAATTGCAAGTTAAAGTCAAGCAAATAAGATGATTTGCTGCATCCCTTAAGGCTGTAGCTTTTAATGAGTTATATCTCTAAGAAGACCAAGCCAATCAAGATGCCTTAGTAGCCTTGACAAGCTCTTAGCATGCAGAAAAGTTTCTAACTTTAACAATTTCAATATCTCGTCAAAACACGTTTACCAATGCAAACATTTTATTTATCCATGCAAAAAATCAGATTAGTGCCTTTACAATTTGGGTGAATGGAGTTCTTAAAACATAAGTTATATCAACAAAGACCTAGGGGTGTAAATCCTCTTACTCCCTAGGGTATGTGAACCAACTTCAAAGTAGGTTCAAGGAGGGTGTACACCCTTGAACTCCTCCCAGATACTTTGTAATAAAATACTTGTAAACTAGTAAATGACAAGAACTTGATGGAGGATGTATGCGATTATACTCCTCCTAGGGTTCTTAATCCAACAATATCATGAAATAAGCAAGAAGAATGCAGATTTTCCTTACCAAACAAGAAGATTGCAAGATCAAACCCTAGTTTCACCAAGATAAAACCATCCACAAGAAAGAACAAGAGCTTCCAAGAGGTGCGCACCACTTAGCCTCATCCATTCACCAAGAGATAGCATCAAAACTTATTTGCAAGAGAGAGATATACAAAAAATGCTCAAATTTCAGCGATTAGTCTTCTCACCATGGGAGAGCTATGATGAAAAATGGAATAGAGATGATCTCTATTTATACAAATCCTCTAAACATAAGTTTTTCACAAAACTTAGGGTAAAACACAAGATAAGGGGTCAACAACCCTTATCTTTCTCCTTTACAAAAATAATATTATTTAATTCATACTTTGCATATAAAAGAAACCCTAGAAACATGATGTCACCCTCTTTTTGGGCAACGTTTGGCACTTTTGGTCAAGTCGTTATGTTGGAGAAGGGAAGGCTAGGTCTCCAAAGGCCAATAGTCTTCAACCAAGACCTTTCTTCCACAATCCATGGGCCTCTTCCTTCAAAACATGCCAAGTGTTCATCATCACCACCAAACCCTAGCCCTAGGTGACGTCAAGCCCCCAAAAGGTGATGTTTTTCCCCTTTCAAGCAAGTCATTTGGCATGTAGGGCGTGGGAAAGATCCTCCAAGGTGTCGTCTAGGATTCCAAAGGCATGTCATCATCATCCAGAGTGTGGGCCCTTGGAATCCAACCTGTGGGCTTCAAGCCCCATGGAAGCCCATGCTAGGCTTGTTCTTCCAAAACTGTCCACCAGCTAGGTCTTGCAAAGACAAATGGATATGCCCTCTGAGGACCTCAAGTCAAATGCATCATTATGAGTAAATCAAATCAAGAAAAGAGCCATCTAAGCATGTACATCCAAACCACCTCATCAAAATAAACAAGTGCTCAAAGACCCTATGCAATTGCCAAGTTTAGGTATGGGAGGGTTAACAAAACGACCTATTGGGTGAATCGTATCTCAAGTTTAGGGGTGTTTTCTGAGGGGACCTCTTTCTAAGCCACGTGGAGGAGGTGTCATGGATGGGGGGAAGACTTTTGGGCATGGGGTTTCATGACATACAAGGGGTTGTAGTGTCTCACTTGGGTGCCTTTGTAGAGGGTGTGCTGCACCTTCGTTTTCAATGCAACCTTTTTCCAAACCATTTATTGCCTTTTATTCTTTTAAGATGTTTCCATGTTGACGCCAAGGTGGAGCTTCTACCTAAGCATGAAAAACTATTCCCACCTTGACTCTACCCTGGTCACATCATGCTTCCCCAAGTTGAAAACATGTGTGGGGCTTCTACCTAAGCATTAAAAACGATGCATGTTATCGCACAATTTGTAGTTAAGGTAAAAGACGGATGAAAGAATGGCAAACTGGCATAACTGAGACTATCCCACCACTGTCACCTCAATGGGATAACTCTTTCTGTTTAGGGAGGTAAGGCCCAAGGGAGATGTCCCCGGTGACCTGGGGTTTTGAGAAGGCAAAGGCTTGAAAGGCTAAGTCTAATATTCCCCCTCACAAGTCACCACCGATCAGAAAGTCCTGGCTAATCAACCAATAAAGATAAGTAATAACCAAGAAAGTGTGCCTGCTTGAGACAAAGAAACAAGGAAACTATACGTGTGCAAGATAACTTGTTGGTTAGTAATTCATATAATCAAAGACTTTCTGATAATAAGCAATTGATGAACAATATTGATGAAGTAAGTCAATGTTTATACAATAGCAATGATTACACAATATCACTTCTCAATAAATGCTAATGAAGCTTCACAGTAAGCAAATAGCAATTTATCATCAATGTAACAATGCTAGAAGCAATGCTTTAGCCAATCATTCAATTGCTTTAAAGATAAATAAATGCTGCATAGAGATGTTTATAGCATGCATAGATGACGACAACAATAAGGTTAGTGATTGTTAGTCTAAGATAGGGTTAGAAAGATTAGTAATTGTTCAAAGTATTTGGATGTGTGTATGATCAAGGTACTCAACACAAGAAGTCTTAGATCAGTGCGTTATTAGGGCAAATGGAGTCAAAACAACTGCAAATGTTGAAGGGCCGTGGTGATAGTGATATGACTAAAGACAAGAGGGTTAAATGTTGAGGTGTTGCTAAGGCAAGGCCTCAACAATGAAACCCCAGGGGAGAAAGGCTCACCAAGGTGTAGAAACCCCAGGCCTCAGTGCTTTCTCCTCGTTCTTTAGCTCATTGGCAAGATGAAATCGGCTAGCTTGAGTAAAAATTGATAGGGCTAAAGACAAGAGAGTTTGAAGATGAAGTGTTGCTAAGGCAAGGCTTCATCAATCAAACCCTAGGGGAAAACGACTCACCAAGGTGTAGAAACCTTAGGCCTTGATGCGTTTTCCTCCTTCTTAGCTCAACAACAAGGATAAAACGGCTAGGCTAGAAGAGTAGAGGTAGAGTGTTGCTATGGCAAGGCTCCATCTAACTTCAACAAATCAAATGGCTCTCAACTTAGTAGGGACACGAGACAAGGACAACAACATGTGCTTGTCACCTAGGGTTTAATCCAACAAATTATAATGACAAAATTCAAGTAAACAATACCATAACCATTCAATAAAGAAGTGTTTTGCAGAAATTCACTTACATCCATCAAGCATTCACATAGCCATACCCTAGTTGTAAACCTTCCACCAAGAAAATTCCAAAATAGCCAAGAAAGAGAGTCCTTCAACAAGTGTGCATCAATTTTCAACCAAAAACCCTAGAGTAGGGCGCAAATTTCAGACCTCACTTAGTGTGAGTGAAAGATGATAATTAAAAAGAGAGTTTTGCTCTCTTACTTATACGGTACAAATGACCTTAATTAAATTTTAGGTCACCAAAAGGCCGACAAGGCCAAAATACTAAATAACATTGTTTTACATTAAAATGTCATAATAAAACCCTAATCAAGCAAGCAATGAGGATGGCATGCCCTTTCTAGGGCAAATGTGGCCTCCTATAGCAAAACGTTAGCCCTCCTTGGGCCTCTAGAAGCTGCTACATGTGCCAAACATGCCTCAACTATCTCCCAAAGCTCCCACATTGTTGGATGACGTCATAGGATGTCCTGGGTGACGTCATGGCCTTCTAAGGCCAACGTCCTGGTGGAAAGGGCACAACCCCCCTGGGTAAGGCTCTGCAAGGGTGCCTTTGTGGAACGTCGTCCTCTTCTTCGGTGCAAACCCATCTGTCCTATATCTGCCCCCTGCTGGGGTCTCAATATCCGTTTGGTGGGATTTTCAGCCCCATGGAGGTCCGAACTAATCATCTCCCCATGTGTACCTGTCCAATATGGTACCTGTTCGTCGGGTATGATCCTGCACATCAACAGATACGCCCTCCACGGGCTCATAAGTCACAGGGATCATAGCAATGTCAATCACATCCAATAATCAATTTTATTAAACATGTGCATAGAACCCCTTCTACCCAGTCAAGTGCTCAAAGACATTATACAAATCTGCAAGGCAAGTCTGGAAGAAGTGACAGGGTGTCCTATTGGGCTAGTGTCCACTGGAAATGGGATGTTTCCGGAAGAGATCAAATCCAAGTCATGTAAATGGGTGAGGTGGATAAGGGATGTCCTGACAATGGGTGCAGTGATAGCAGGGAAATGCAAGGCTTACCTGTGGGTGCCTTTGTAGAAGGCGAGTTGCACCTATCCTGGATGCAAATGTTTCCAAGCCCATTAATGCCTTTTATTCTTTATTCTTTATTGCTTTTTATTTCAAGAAGCTAATCAGGGGACACTGCCCTGGCGTGGTGACCAGTGGTGGCAATGTTACCCACAAGCACTTTCGCGGAAATGAGAAGGCTAGCTCGTGATGAGACCCCCTTTCTCTTGGCCATGCAACCAAGAGCCACTACCCTGGCGTGGTAACCAACTGCTAGTAGTGTCATACCGCTAGGTACCCATGGACCTAATAGGCTGGCTCGTGATGAGACCCCCTATCCTCTGACTAGGTCTTGTTTTATTATTTTTATGGGTCCCTCTTGTTTCTTGCTGAGAAGTTTTTTACTACTTTCTCGGGGATCCCCGGGCGAAGCATCTCGAGGTTTTATTTTAGGATTTTATCTCTTGCCAGCTTGCTTTTACCTTCTGGGCCTTTAGCCCCTTCTTCCCATAAGGCAAGGTGCAACCCTTAAATGATTGGCCAACCCAATGCCCGAACCAATGTAATGGGTTGGATGAGGGGGAAATAAGATGGAAAGTGGTAAGTATGACGGGAGCGGACGATGACTTTTCAGAAATCCCCCCAGTGGCAACTCAAAACCTATGGGCACAAGCTTGCTAAGGCATTATGTCATTCCCCCCAGACATGGTCAAGTGGATAAGTATAAGATCCAAGCACCCATTAGAAACAAAAAGAACTAGATGCACATATTAAAAGGTTTTGAGGATCAGAGTGACACATATCATGATACCCAGACTCATTACCTCATGGAGCAAGAACCATCTTTGATACAAGACCAAGCCGAGGTGATGGATGCTGCTGCTGCTGACAAAGTGGAGGCGTTGAAAAGAAGAAAAGATGGGCCCACCAGGACCATTCTCAAGTCGATCTGGCTCTTGGTACTCCATGTCTAGGACCTATGGGCCTCGAGACATAATCTCCTTAGTTATCCTTAATAGCGGGGGATAATAGTACCCAAAGAGAAGAAGTCCAAGCTAGACCCTTCAGGGAGAAAGGATATGTTTATGGGATAACAATGAATCTTTGAAGACATTCTAGATCGACATACCTGGTCAGAGACAGATTGAGACAAGCAAAGATGTTTTCCTTGAAGAAGAGATAACCTTTCAAAGATCCAGAGAATCTCAAATGGAGATTGACAGTGAGAACTAGATCCAAGCACCCATTAGAAACAAAAAGAACTAGATGCACATATTCAAAGGTTTTGAGGATTAGAGTGACACATACCATGATACTCAGACTCATTACCTCATGGAGCAAGAACCATCTCTGATACACGACCAAGCCGAGGTGATGGATGCTGCTGCTGCTGACAAAGTGGAGGCGCTGAAAGGAATAAAAGATGGGCCCTCCAGGACCATGCTCAAGTTGATCTGGCTCTTGGTACTCCATGTCTAGGACCTATGGGCCTTGAGACATAATCTCCTTAGTTATCCCTAATAGTGGGGGATAACAGTATCCAAAGAGAAGAAGTCCAAGCTAGACACTTCAGGGAGAAAGGATATGTTTATGGGATAACAGTGAATCTTCAAAGACATTCCAGATCGACATCCCTGGTCAGAGACAGATTGAGACGAGAAAAGATGTTGTCCTTGAAGAAGAGATAGCCTTTCAAAGATCCAGAGAATCTCAGATGGAGATTGACAGTGAGACAATGCCTTCTCCCCCTTTAGCAGTTCAGAGGGAGACATGCATTATTCCAGCTGATCCAGTTGCTCCAGTTGATATGTTCAGAGATATTGCAGTAGGACATAAAAGGCCTGCCTAAGCTCACTCTGC
>SNQJ01S0020864.1:136724-169187 GCA_010110895.2 Picea sitchensis
CATCATCTCAATAGTTATTGATGAATTGATATTTTTCCATTGCTATATTGATAAAACGTTGATCTCATTAATATCTGTTGTCTTTAATTGCTTACATATTGATGTCAGATAGTTATATGTATTACCAACCCATTGAATTATAGCATGCATATATATTGTTTTGTTATTGTCTTGTTCCGGGCAGGTGTTCTCATTTGGGCATACACTTCTTTATTGGCTGATTAGTCGGACTATCTGACCTTGGTGGTAACCTGTGAGGAGGAACTTCTGCTTTAACCTTTATACTTTGGTCTCTTCAAAAACCCAAGTTACCGGGGACGTCTCCCCTGGGCTAACCTCCCTAAATAGAAAGAACCTCCCCATTATGGTGACATTGGGTGGGGCAGCTTCCTGTTATGCCAGTTTGGCCTCTATCCTCTAGCCTTTTGACCTAGCTACAAATGGTGCGATAACAGAACCAAATGGCTCGCAAACCCTACTTCTATATGACGACGCAAGGGAAGAACTTAAGGGTCAAGGCTGGCTCGAATTTCTCGAGAAATTTCAAGGCTACAACTTGCAAGTGACCCAGGAGTTCACCCTCTCTTTCGATGGATGCCGAGACAAAGTGGGTGATGTTCAAATTGAAATCACCGAGGAGTTTTTGAGCTAGGCAACAGGTCTTTCCCTTAGCGGGCAAAAATGGTTTAAGAATTCCAAGTTAGAGGAGGTGTCGTGGAGTTTGTTCTTTACCTCTAGGAAAATCCAGTGTTGTGATAAAGGTATGCCTATATCTCTGTTAAATACTAGGTGGCACGGTTTATTGGCAGTTTTAAGGCAGTTTGTTACCTGTGAAGGTCACTTCGGCCTTGTTTTTTTTTACCACATAAGATTGTTAATGAAATCCATTGGTTTCAAGTTGAACATGCCTTTCTATTTATTGAGAAGTTTATATAAAATGACCAAGAGGTATAAGAGACAATGTTTGAATTCCAGTTTATTCCATCATGGGTTGATCAGGATGTTGTTATTCCATCATTTAAAATTGCAGGGCGACAATTGGGATACTTTCCTATCTCGAAATGGCTTTGTTACATCCATCCCCGTAGAGGTTGATAAGCCCATGTTAGAAGAAACCCATATCCCTTCCGTTGACAGAAGAGTCTCCTCATCCAAAGAACCATGTGATAGGGATGTGATCAATGAGCCTATGTCCGAGCAACAAGATGTTGACCCAAGAGTCATTGAATTTCATGAGCGCGAGCAGTACGTCTGCCTTAGCACCTTTGCAAAAATCGTAAACAGATCCTCGCGCAAACTATCTAAAAATGACTCGGATATAGGGTTTAATAACAAAAGGGCAGGGAGATTAATCTCTAGGAGCCTACGAAATAAATCGAAGTCTCATATGAGCTCGATCAAAGCAATCGAGGTCCATGAGAGCTCTGATTCTGAGATCGAGAAATTCTTGGCAAGAGAAGACCCAAGTTACCTCAAACCGGATCTCAGCCAGACCTACGATTTCGTAGACAATCTGCCACCGTGCCTGAAACATAGCGAAGGCTTTTCAGGGATCAAACTCGGTAAAGAACCCACAGACAACAGTGGTAGCATTTTGACGCATGACCATGGGTTTCCTCAACCAATTGTTCCAGATCCACGGTGTGAGGTGTGTTTATTTTGGATAGACAAGTATTACACAAATGCCCCCTCCCTTCAAGCAAAGATCAAGACCCTCACAGCTCAGATTGACTTGTTAACAAATGAAAACCACAGAGTCAAGATCAGTGCACACAGGCAAGGAAAACGCTTGAAGAGAACTGGAAATGTCATAATAAAAAATGTTGAGTGTGTCAAAGCAGTGATTAATTCTAAAGTTTTATGAGCCGAATTTAGCATTCAGTTGAAAGGTAAAGATTTGTGTGATTTTTTTGATTTGTTCTTAATTAATATAGATTGAATCAGTTTCTGTTGTTTAAAATAAGACTAGCTACATAATCAGCAAATTCTGTAGCCAGTCTGTTCTCATTCGAAATATTGAAAAATGTTGGTTAAATGAATATCTAAATTTTTTTATTTTCGTTTTTCCTTTCAGGATATCGTGAAGCTTGTGGAGACATAATGATATGGAGCATTTATGGGGTCATTAGCCATTTCTTTGGCTCATTTTGTAAACAGAAACAAAAAAAATTTAATCTTAAGAGATATAGTTTGATATTGAGTGGTTTTATTACCCTCTATTTTTGTAATTAGTAAATCATCCTGGGATTTGATTCTATCTTAGAAGATATGATGTTTATTTTCCCTAAACTCTTTAAATACTACAACTTTTTGTAATGAAACCATCCTAGCCTGGGGCAGAAGATGGATGATTAATTTACATACTTTAATGGAACAACAATACACATTTCGGCTTTAGCTTCTTGTGGATGGTGTTTTCATTTAAGTTTTGTCTATCCTGATATGATAATAGGTTTTGATAGCTTCAGTCTTCATGATTTATTATTTTTTGGGATAATTTCTTTATAAATGTTGTCCATAAGTGATGCTTCAGATATTAATTGTGTGATCATCTATTCAGCTTCAATTACAGGATTTCTCCTTAATTTTCATTGAAAGAGTAAATGCAATGTTATTGCTGACAGATTTTTCTTAATGTAATTGCTTGCAATCATGAGATCACAGTAACTATTTGTATCACTCTTTCTATTATTAAAATTCAATTGCCAACACAATTGTTCTGCATTTATTCAGAACATATTTAAGGTTCATTGCAGGTTTCCCTCCTGGATAAGGTGGTTAGATGTTCTCTAATCGTACAGATGTTTGGATGCATATCATTAGCTCGCTAACAGGTTAGCTCATTTACATTTTTCTGCTATTTGTTTATCACTAAAATTTGAACGTATGGTTTGGCTTTTGACTATCCATACGTTTCCTTTTCATAGCATTTTCTTTTATTAGTTTAAGATTTATAAAGAAAAAATCAAAATTATTTTTATGTGTTTTCTTTATCTGCTTCTTCAAAGTAGTCATTTTCACATTGAGTTTCATAAGTTTAGATTAAAACTTGCAGTGTGTATATCATGTATATAAAAAGTATAAGTTTATCTGTTATTAAATATACCTACAATAGTTACGTATGTACATATTTATATATATATTAATTTGTAATTAGTTATTTATTCCATTTTTTTTTTGTTTCTTTAGAACCCTTAGATTGGCTAATAGAGCCATTAAACCCGTCAAAACAGGTTACACCAAACGGCTTGGGTTATTTAGACAACCCCAGACCAGACTCGTTCTTCCAATTGACGGACGATCATTTTCGCTCCTCAACAAATGGCGCTAGAAGGAGGGCCTGAATACAATTGATGGCACGTGGAAGTCGCAAGACTCCTCCCCCACACACTCGCTCCCCTATAGTAATAAGGATTCATTCTGACAACAACGTTACCTCTCAAACAACAACTACCTCAAACGAAAATCCATAGATTACTGTTGAGCCAGTAACACCAAACCCTCAAGGGTCCGACGTACAAGAAAATGTTTGCCAGACACTTCTAAGGACACACAGTGCTTTGGCCCGTATCAGACAACCCGGTCGGCCACTGAATCAACCTCTAGATTTCTCTTATATCAGAGAGCAACTTGAAGGCACTGGTTTGCTCCTAAATCCAACAAATATGGATCACACCCCCACTCATGGAGCTAGAGGATTTGGTATCCCACCTTCACCACCTCATTCATCTCCTTCCTCTTCAGGAGAGGAGCCATCTGACGAAGGCAATTCTTTATCTGAACCATCTTAACCTTCGACATCACCTACGCCCATGGAAAATCAAAACAATCCAGCCAGAACTTGGCTCGATCAAGATGTTGTGGCCATACCTGGACCCCAACACCCTTTACCTAAACACCCAGAGAAATGGCTACCTAAATTCGATCCAGACTTTAAACAAATCGTCAAGGATCACATAAAGAAATTCATGCTAGCCATTAGACTCCGAAGCATAGAACATGAAGATGTAGTATGTAGACTCTTTCCTTACACGTTTGAGGGCAATGCCTCTACATGGTATTTTTTCCCAACAACCTCACACCATTGTATCGTGGGACAAATTTGAGTCCTGTTTCCTTGAGAAGTTCGAAGATGATAAATCTCTCGAAGTCTTAGTCATGGAAATCTCCAGCTTAAAGATGAACCCTAAGGAAAAAGTAAAAGATTTTAACCAAAGGTTCCTCACGTTAAAAAGCTGAATCCTCATTGATTCAATGCCCGCGAAAAATCCCATTGTCACATATTACACCAAAGCTCTACACCAAAATGTAGCAATTTGGGTTAAAAGGTCTAAGAAGGCAACATTACTGGAAGCCTTCGAGGAGGCAAGCCAAATCAAAAAATATATTTTGAGCCTAAAAGATAATCTTAGTAATGAGGCAGAGATAACCCCGTCTTCTAAGAAGAAAATAGAAATTCTTCCTAGACCTACCCAAACCAAAATTCAATCAGAGAGCTTAGATTTGGAAAGTTTACAAAAGGTCATCCAGAAATTATTAAATCAAGTCATAAACTTGAGGAGATCAGCTGAGGAAGCATCTTCAAGCAAAGGAACTTACAAACCTCCTTTTAGAAAACCTTTTCCCTCAAATCAACCAAACCCAAACCTTGAAGGTATGAATTTTGAAAGCTTACAATACGCTATACAGACAATCCTTGAAGCACATGATAACTTAGTTCCCCCTGAGAATTCTGAAGATGTGGTTGAAGAAGAAAGAACCGAAGAAGAGGAATCGTCTCCCAATATCTTCGGGCAATTTTTCGACAATATCTTTCAAGCCAATTTTGAAACTATCCATCCTTACAATACCAAAAGCAAAACTCAGAGTAAACCCTCTTCTGAAATAGGAACTAATGCGCCTCAGAAACAATTTAAACAAACTGAAACAAAACATAATTCAGTAGCCCCAAGTTTAGAATATGCTTTGATTGAAGACCTAAAGAAACTTAGAGCTAATATTTCTATTTAAGAACTTTTGAAATTTCCTTTTCTTCTGCAGAAAATGCTTCAGAACATTGCAGAAAACAGTAAAAAAAACAATCTGAATAGCAAGAAAATTGCAGAAATCAGTCGTAAAACACCTCCAAAGGTCCCTACTAAAACAACACTTGAACCCTCAGATAAAAGAAACCTCATTGAAAAAACTGTATCAAATGTAGATAAAGTAATTTCAGGGACAACGATTAAAAATCAACAAAGTTTTGTTGTTAACACTCGCAAAAATGTCCCACCTTTTTTATTAACTTTTGAAATTTTCAATAGAAATGTACATAACTGCATGGTAGATTCTGGCGCATCATCAAATGTGATGCCTTTGTCTGTCTGCCAAAAAAATCAATGCTGAAGTTCAACCTTCTAGTCTAAAAATCATCCAGCTAGATCGAACGAATGTTAAGGTAATTGGTGAATTAAAAAATGTACTTGTTAGGCTATCCTCTAATCCTAAGGTTCACCATATTATTGATATAATTGTTGTTGACATCCCTAAAGTGTATAGTTTATTTTTAAGCAGGGATTGGTCCGAACAGTTGCATGGATACTTTGCGACAGACTGGTCTCATTTGTGGCTACTAGAGAATGGAAAGCCAAATAGAATTATGATTAATCGTGATCGTTACCTCAAGCACACCGTGACCGATTTAAATGACACTAATGAACCATTTACTGCTTCCACTAATTCACTTGAAATGCAGGGAATGAACACCTTTTTCGGTAACTTCATGGCGGAAACTTCCATCATCGTTGATCCGGAACAATAATCGGAACTCATGACATGCACACAGTCAACAGTTCTACCTAATATGCCAAACACGACCGATGAATCTCACATATGGTCTCTCTACGTCGATGGATCCAAATCTAAAGAAGGAGCTGGTGCAAGATGTGTACTCATCAACCCGGCAGGTAATAAAACTTTGATCGCTTGCCGATTAGATTTTGAATATACAAACAACATCGTTGAATACGAGGCACTTATGCAAGGACTCAAGAAGGCAGTATATATCAATGTACAAAACTTAATGGTATTCAGTGATTCAGAAATTGTGGTCAAACAGGTAAGAAATTCCATACATTGCCTGTCACCACACCTGAAAAGTTATCAAGCCGAGGTATGGAATCTAATGCACAAATTTTTTGCATTTAACATTAAGTCCATTCCAAGATCAAACAACTCTGAGGCTGACTTGTTAGCTAACGTCGCTTCCAAACTTTTTCCCGCAGAAGATATTTCTCCAAACGCATTTTCAATTGAGTTATTGTTCAGACCATCAGTCCCAGACAATGTCACTAACTGGAGAGTGTTCGATGATAATCAACATATCATTAGTTTTTTGCACATGGAGGACACTTTCCGAGGTGCAATTATCGATGAAGGCACCCACGATAAAGATCTCCACAATTTTACGGTAATATTGGACCCGAGGTCTCCTGAATCAACATCAGATCTGGTAAATTCCATCCCTAAATCCATGGTAAGATTAGAAAAGTTTTATTATTTGCATGACAAATTCAGGAAATCAGTAAATTGTAAAGCAAATAGTTCTTCCTTGACCCATGAAAAAGTAAATCTAGGGACTAAAGATAATCCACAATGTATTAATCTGGGAACGGGATGTTCCAAGCAAGAGAGGTCAGCCTTTACAAAATTGTTTAAAGAATTCAAGGATGTCTTTTCTTGGACATACGATGATTTAAAAACTTTTGACCCTAACATTATACAACACATCATCCCCATGAAACCCTAGACTCAACCTTTTCAGCAGAAGCTGAGAAAGATGCACCCTAAGCTCGAACCCATGGTCAAGAAAGAACTAAAAAAACTATTGAATGCAAAGATAATCTTCCCAATAAGACACACACAATGGGTATCTAATCTTGTCCCTGTAAGGAAGAAAAGTGGCGAAATTCAACTCTGTGTCAATGTTCGAAACTTAAACCGAGCGTTTGACAAAGACAATTACCATGTTCCTCCAATGGAACAAATTCTCCAGCATGTATTCGGTTCTGAAAGATTGCCACTACTAGATGGTTTTTCAGGGTACAACCAAGTCGTCATGTCTCCCCCAGACCAGTTGAAAACCACTTTCCGTACCCCATGGGGTACCTACACCTACAGAAAAATGTCTTTTGGACTTATAAATGTCGGGGCCACTTTTCAGAGAGCAATGGATATTGCTTTTCGCGGTCTCATCAATCAATCCATAGTGGTCTATCTTGATGACGTTACTGTTTTCTCCAAAAACAAGAGAGATCACTTATCCCATATGAGATTTGTTCTACAATGATGCCGCAACTACGGCATATCTCTAAATCCTAAGAAGTCTATCTTTGCAATGGAACAAGGCAAACTTCTTGTATTCATAGTATCCAATGAAGGGATGATCATCGATCCTGAAAGAACTCAAGCCATTGCCAAGCTTCCTCCCCCCTCCTCCAAAAAATCCATGCAATCTTTTCTAGGTCAAATAAATTTTGTTAGAAGGTTTGTCCCGAGTTTTTTAGAAATGGTAAGGCCATTGCAAAACTTAATAAAAAAAGGATGTTCAATATCATTGGGAACCGCAGGAAAGTCAAGCTTTTGACTCCATCAAAAAAGCCATAATGGAGGCTCCCTCCCTAATGAGCCCTGATTTTTCACAAGATTTCACTCTTTATACGTTCGCCTCTGATCAATCTTATGTCATTGTGCTAACCCAAAAGAATGTTGAAAGCAACGAAATTTCCATTGCCTTTATGAGCTCAGCCTTTAAGGGAGCAGAGCTTAATTACCCGACTGTAGATCAACAGGCTTATGTTGTTTTTAAAGCAGTAAAACATTTTCGATCATATCTACTGAAATCCAGAACTAAAGTCATTGTGCCTTACCCTGCTGTTAGAAACTTGTTAGTACAAAAGGAACTGGGTGAAAAACGGACAAACTGGATGACATCATTACAAGAGTATGACCTCGAGATTACCCCTGCGCAAATTGTTAGAGGCCAAGGTCTATGTAAATTAGTGGTTGATTCATTTGAAGAGTAGCAGAGTCAAATTAATGTTTTAACTGAAAATCGACATAGTCAAAGTCAAATATGCAGTGCACAAGATGTTGCTAATTCTTGGTTTGATGACATTAAGTTTTATCTAACACACGGTTCTTCTCCTCGCCATCTTGATCCGAAAAAGAGAAGAACATTAAGACTAAAATCTGCACCTTTCCAACTGGTAAACGACGTATTATTCCGTAAAAATTTTGATGACGTCCTTATGCGTTGTCTGGAAAGAGATGAAGCAGATAAAGTGTTATCTGAATTGCATACAGGAGAAGATGGTGGGCACTTCGGTGGAGACACTACTGCTCACAAAGTATTAAGAGCAGGGTACTATTGGCCCACGTTATTCAAATATGCCCATACATTATGTCGTAAATGCATAATCTGCCAAAAGGCTTCTCGACGAGTACAGAAGACAACATTTGTGCTGCAACCTGTTTCGGTACATTTTCCTTTTCAGCAATGGGGTCTTGACATCATTGGGCCTATCAACCCCACTTCCTCGTAGCAGCATAAATACATCATTACAATGACGAACTATTTTACCAGATGGTCCAAGGCTGCACCATTAAAAGTGGTAAACACCAATCAGGTAATATCTTTCCTTAATTCAAACATCATTACTCGATTCAGTATTCCTGAATGTTTGGTCTTCGATAATGCTTCATATTTTTCATCCCTCGATATGAGTTCCTTTTCTTTAGAAAGAGGGATAAAACTGAAATATTATGCCAGCTATTACCCCCAAGGAAACGGTTTAGCGGAATCGACAAACAAAAACCTGATCAAAATCATCAAGAGGACAGTTTTCGAAAACCACAAAAACTGGCACAACACGCTTTTTAATGAAATCTGGGCTGATAGGGTGACTCTGAAAACCGTTGTTGGTAATTCCCCCTTCTTTATCGTCTATGGAAGAGAGGCAATTCTCCCTCCTCATGTCCTACTTCCCTCGCTGTAATTATCATAGAAAGTTCAGGAAGAGAATTTCCTCCTCTTGAAAGTCACATTAACGCTTTGTTGAAATTAGAGGAAGTAAGAACACGAGAAAAAGAAAGATTGAATCAGCGTCAACGTATTGTTAAAATTTGGTTTCATTCAAGTTTTGCCTTGGATAGTAATTTTGAGGTGGGAGATTTAGTGCTCAAATGGGATAAACCTCATGAAGGAAAAGGGAAACATTCCAAGTTCCAAAATCTGTGGTTAGGACCCTTCTTGATTGCTGAGAAACTAGGTCCTAGCTCTTTCTGCCTGCAGAATTTAGAGGGACAGCCAGACACCTTCCTGGTGAACGACTAAGCTCTCAAAAGGTATTTTTCATGACGAGTCCCAAATGCATCTTTTGTACATATTTTTTCTGTTTTGATTTTGATTTTGTTTTCTGGTTTTTGCTTCTGCTTCAATTTTCTTTTTGTTGTTTGTTTTTATCGCTTTCCGGTTAAAACATGCGTGTATCACAATTTAGTTCAAGGAGGGAAACCATAATGCCTCATATTAAAACAACAATCAAGGTCTGTTAGAGGATCAATTGCTGTAATTTTCCTGAAACACAGACTAGCTAAAGAAGTTTCTCTATTCATAATAGATTTCATGGTTTCACTTTACAATTATGACCAGACACGACTATCATTAAAAGCTCTTTACGCTGTCCTTGCTTTTAAGAAAGCAACTCAAGGATGCCTTCATGTCCTCAAAAAATTAATTTCATCAGTAAACCATTTTCAGATCATAATGAAGGTTATCAAGCAAAAAAATTAAAAGTCTGGAAAATAACAAGTGTTGTAAAAAATAGAATTTTCAGCATCACCCCGCTCTTTTGAATATCTTTAAATTTATATCAAATTGTGAATAATTTATCAAGAGTTGTGGGAAGTGTTTGTAAACATGTTGGGATACTGAACAGGTCTGCTGGCAATGGGTAAATGCATGCATGATGCCAAGACAACTTCATCGGGGTACTGAACAGGCCCGCTGGCAGTGAAGCAATGTCGGGTTCAAGAAAAATTCTCAAGTATAAATTTATATTGGTCATAAGCATCCTGCATTTTGAATTGAAATTTCTTGGACAGGGTAGAGGCGTTAGAGTGGGTTAATTGACATCCCTGTCGAGGCTATGGATGCCTACTGGTAGCAGTGGCCCTGTCAACAGTATCAGAGCCATTGACTTGAACATCGTTGCTCTCATTTTTAAAAAATTCTCACCGGATTTCATTTGAACAGAAAGATGTCTTAAGCTGGACCGTGTAATGATTGTCAAGGTGTTTGAGGTCCTTCAGTTGTTCTTTGATCTGCAATCATTCTAACAGTCCTACCATGAACTCATTGATGATGCAGAGATAGTTGCTTCTTCTAGTAAGGTGCCATTATTGGCGGCCCCACAGTATTTTCACCTCTTAAAGCAACGAATAATAAATTCTGTAGCTGCCTCCACTTCATCACATAAACATTGCTACTTAAAAGATGAATTTTGGGCTATGAGAGGTTTTTATTTTTCTTAGTTCTCATTTTCATGCTTCGTTCATGACTCAAAGCATGAACGAAGCATTGAAACTTATGAATTTGTTTCAATTGAATTTAAGGCTTATTTCCCTAGGAGAATAAATGTTCATACAAATCTTTTTAAGAATGATATTTTTCTTTAAGGCTTATCTCATGTCAATGAAATAGTTGTTTTAAAGTTGCTCATTGTTATAAGGTATACTCTGGACCTTTGAATGATACGCCAAGAATCGATTGATGTCAGGCTATGATTTTGTTTCATGTATAATTCTTGGTAAATACTTTTTTATGGTTGCTATGATTTGATTTGTCAAGCACCTCTTTTCCTAACCTTAAAATGATCAACTCCACCCTTTACACAATGATGATACTCAAAACGCATATGGTCGTATTCTATACTTTGTTGATGATGGAAGTTTGAAATCGATAGGTCCATCATTTCAAGTTAAGTCTCGGGCTTCGTTCTGTACTCTTGGTGATTCATTACACAAAACGCCCGATTTTCGTATGAAACCCTTCATTCCTTCATTTAATCGCGCGAGGGTAATAGTGGGTTTTATTTCCTTGGTTTTTACCCTGGTTCTTTCTGTTTTAAGATACCCTTCATGCTTACAGTGCTTATTGTCTGTCCTCGTGACTGCTTGTATGAATCCATATGGCCCCTGCGTTCGTTTCGAACCAAATGTCTCGCAAACCCTGCTTCTGTATGGCGACGTAAGGGAAGACCTTAAGGGTCAAGGCTGGCTCGAATTTCTCGATAAATTTCAAGGCTACAACTTGCAAGCAGCCCAGGAGTTCGCCCTCTCTTTTGATGGATGCCGAGCCAAAGTGGGTGATGTTCAAATTAAAATCACCGAGGAGTTTTTGAGCCAAGCAACAGGTCTTCCCCTTAGCGGGAAAAAATGGTTTAAGAATTCCAAGTTAGAGGAGGTGTCGTGGAGTTTGTTCTTTACCTCTAGGAAAATCTAGTGCTGTGATAAAGGTATGCCTATATCTCTGTTAAATACTAGGTGGCACGGTTTATTGGTAGTTTTAAGGAAGTTCATTACCTGTGAAGGTCGCTTCGGCCTCGTTTTTCTTTACCACATAAGACTGTTAATGAACTTCATCGGTTTCCAGTTGAACATGCCTTTTTATTTATTGAGAAGTTTATATAAAATGGCCAAGAGTTATAAGAGACAGTGTTTGAATTCCAGCTTATTCCATCATGGGTTGATCAAGATGTTGTTAGTCCATCATTTAAAATTGCAGGGTGACGATTGGGATACTTTCCTATCTCGAAATGGCTTTGTTACATCCAACCCCGTAGAGGTTGATAAGCCCATGTTAGAAGAAACCCCTATCCCTTCCGTTGAAAGAACAATCTCCTCATCCAAAGAACCCTGTGATAGGGCCACGCTCAATGAGCCTATGTCCGAGCAATAAGATGCTGACCCAAGAGTCATTGAATTTCATGAGAGTGAGCAGTACGTCTGCCCTAACACCTTTGCAAAAACCGTAAACAGACCCTCATGCAAACTGTCTAAAAATGACTCAAATATAGGTTTTAATAACAAAAGGGCAGGGAGATTAATCTCTAGGAGCCTACAAAATAAATCGAAGTCTCATATGAGCTCGATCAAAGTGATCGAGGTCCATGAGAGCTCTGATTCTGAGATAGAGAAATTCTTGGCAAGAGAAGACCCAAGTTACCTCAAACTGGATCTCAGCCAGACCTACAATTTCGTAGACAATTTGCCACAGTGCTTGAAACATAGTGAAGGCTTCCTAGGGATCAAACTCAGTAAAGAACCCACAGACAACAGTGGTAGCGTTCTGACGCACGACCATGGGTTTCCTCAACCAACTGTTTCAGATCCATGGTGTGAGGCGTGTTTATTTTGGATAGACAAGTATTACACAGATGTCCCCTCCCTTCAAGCGAAGATCAAGACCCTCACAACTCAGGTTGACTCGTTAACAAATGAAAACCACGGAGTCAAGATCAGTGCACACAGGCAAGGAAAACGCTTGAAGAGAACTGGAAATGTCATAATAAAAAATGTTGAGTGTGTCAAAGCAGTGATTAATTCTGAAGTTTCATGAGCCAAATTTAGCATTCAATTGAAAGGTAAAGATTTGTGTGATTTTGTTGATTTGTTCTTAATTAATATAGATTGAATCGGTTTTCTACTGTTTAAATAAGACTAGCTACAGAATCAGCAGATTCTGTAGCCAATCTGTTCTCATTCGAAATATTGAAAAATGTTGGTTAAATGAATATCTAAATTTATTTATTTTCGTTTTTCCTTTCAGGATATCGTGTAGCTTGTGGAGACATAATGATATGAAGCATTTATGGGGTCCTACGCCATTTCTTTGGCTCATTTTGTAAACACAAACAAACTTTTTTTAATCTTAAGAGATCAAGTTTGATATTGAGTGGTTTTGTTACCCTCTATTTTTGTAATTAGTAAATCATCCTGGGATTTGATTCTATCTTAGAATATAGGATGCTTATTTTTCCTAAACTCTTTAAATACTACAAATTTTTGTAATGAAACCATCCTAGCCTGGGGCAGAAGATGGATGATTAATTTATAGACTTTAATGGAACAACAATACACATTTCGGCTTTAGCTTCTTGTGGATGGCGTTTTCATTTAAGTTTTGTCTATCCTGATATGATAATAGGTTTTGACAGCTTTAGTCTTCATGATTTATTATGTTTTGGGATAATTCATTTATAAATGTTGTTGACAAATGATGCTTCATATATTCACTGTGTGATCATCTATTCAGCTTCAATTATAGAATTTCTCCTTAATTTTCGTTGAAAGATTAAATGCAATGTTATTGCTGACAGATTTTTCTTAATGTAATTGCTTGCAATCATGAGATCACAGTAACTATTTGTATCACTCTTTCTGTTATTAAAATTCAACTGCCAACACAATTGTTCTGCATTTATTCAGAATAGATTTAAGGTTCATTGCGGGTTTCTCTCCTGGACAAGGTGGTTAGATGTTCTCTGATCGTACATATGTTTGGATGCATATCATTAGTTCGCTAATAGGTTAGCTCATTTACATTTTTATGTTATTTGTTTATCACTGAAATTCGAACGTATGGTTTGGCTTTTGACTATCCATACGTTTCCGTTTCATAACATTTTCTTTTATTAGTTTAAGATTTATAAAGGAAAAATCAAAAATATTTTTATGTGCTTTCTTTATCTGCTTCTTCAAAGCAATCATTTTCACATTGAGTTTTGTAAGTTTAGATTAAAAATTGTAGTGTGTATATCATGTATATAAAAAGTATAAGTTTATCTGCTATTAAATATACCTACAATAGTTACGTATGTACATATTTATATATAGTAATTTGTAATTAGTTATTTATTCCATTTCTTTTTTTTGTTTTGTTTCTTTAGAAACCTTAGATTGGATAATGGAGCCATTAAACTCGTAAGAATGGGTTACACCAAACAGCTTGGGTTATTTAGACAACCTCAGACTAGACTCGTTCTTCCAATTGATGGACGATCATTTTCACCTGTCAACACAAAGATCTGTATGTTTTTTTGTATTGGACCTGAGAAATTTTGGTTAATGGAAGTCAACCTCTTATCATCACCTTGTTTCTTTCTACTCTAAAATCTCATTACTGGAGGATCCTTGTAACAAACCCATGGTGGGGACTCGAATTTTCGCTCTTCTTAGGAGAATCAATAGTCTCATTTGGGGTGTCTATTCCATTTTGCTCTTCCAGATATTTCTAGCCACGATCTCCATGCAATGAAACGAGCTCAAATCTGGCAAATATCCTCTCCCAAGTTCTTCGGGTTCTTTCATCCCCTTACAATTACATATGACTGCGGGCTATGACCAGATGCCAAGACAATAGGTGCTAAGATGACCACCACGCGAATCCTCCGGAGTGGCAAACCTATGAAGTTCACGATGCAACGTCGCATGTCCTCAAGGATTTTGATGGCCCTGATTCACTTCGAGACTTCAATGTTTGGTATTTTAAAACATTCCTACACCTTTTTCCTCCTAAGTACTCTATACCCAGAGTTACAGATCGAGCGCAATGTGTCCCTCGTGATCGACGGTTATGATCTTCTTCGGGACTTCGGCATTCGGGAGTTTTGAGCACTTCAAATCTTTTTCCTCCAATGTACTCCATACTTGAAGTTCCAGATCAAGAGCCACACATCCATCTAAATCAACGACTCAAATCCACTTTGGGACTTTAGCGTTCGGGAGTCCCGGACGCTTACACCCCCTTTTCTCCCGGAGTGTTTTCTTCCGAAGTTAAGGAATGTGCGCCACACATCCCTCTCATTCGATGGTGGGGATCCACTTCGGGCGTATCTCTAGTCCGCATTGCTTTCTCCCCACTTCCGAAGTACGTGATCTGCTGATGCGTGTCTTCCATAAATCGACGACTATAAATTACTTCAGCTCTTCCGGATTCAGGAGTTTCAATCTCTCCCCACTTGCTTTCTCCCAGAGTGATTTCACCTGAAGTCGATGATATGTTGACGAATGTCTCTCTCAAATCGATGGTCATAATTTACTTCGGGAGTTCTCAACTTACGTGACCACACTTTCCTCTAACATGGCTATCTCTCGAAATGGAAGATCTACTTACACTTGTCCTCAGCTCACGGACGACTCAGACGAACTCCAGCTCTTCGACACATAAATTTCATTCAAGGGTCCTTTGGATCCCAGTGTGTGCCACTCCAAGAGGGACACCTGGAAACCCCATCACTCGACACATGGGTCCCCACACACTCTCGACGTAATACCCATATTCCCTCGATCAAACGATCGATAGGGTCTCGAAGGATCCATAGATCCACGGTCCACATTACTTTGCTACTTCGTTCTTTAGGAGTTTTGGTGTTACTAATCCTCTATTCTCCCGAAGCGGTCAATGTCAGAGTGACTACCTCATAGATCTGATGGTCGGGATGGTTCCCGAGCATCCTCAGATCTAAGGCCCAGATTAACTTTGGGACTTTGGGGATTTTACCTCCCTTACGACGAACTCACTCAATTCGTCGAACTCGTGAAGTCCGAAGGACTCAAGCGGTTAACTCTCGCACTCTTTCCCGTATCCAACGGTCACAACAGACCTTGGCTCTTCCCGAACAGATCTCATTCATTTGTCTTCCAAACAAATGAACCTTCCCTTTCTGATGCAAGAGCATCTCTCACAGCAAGCGAGTAGCGCGGAAAACAAAGGATAGCTGGACAAACCCAGCCAAATTTTTGAATTTTCCCTTGAAGTTGATGCGCCAAATATAAATGAGATCATTTAATGAAGGCGCCTTGGTATAATGTTATCAGACCTTGAGTGCCCCGCTCTCGTCTGAAGTAGATGGAGGCATTTATAGTAGTTAATGCAGGTAGATAGAAATTTAATTCTAGATTAGACTGTTTGAGAGCGCAAGAGGGAAACGGGATATAGACACCCTCATTGTGCATTGTAACATAGTTAGCAGCATTGGAGCATAGAAGAGAAGCAGAGAGCTGTGTAGAAACACCCATGTACAGTTATTTGAATTAATAGAAGAAGTTGATTCAAGTTCATAGCGTTGTGTTGTTCTCTGTGTATGTGTGTTGATTGATATGCTCATGAGTATTTACTTCCTGTTATGCATTTTCTTTACATGCTATGTATGAATGATTTCTTGCTGAGTGTTTGAAATCTGAGAAAGGAAGTAGAAGAAATGAGTTTCAATTGTTTCTCTATCTGAGCAAGGATTCCTGCAAGGAGTGCAGTTGAAGTCGTTCGCAAGGAGTGCGTTGACAGAAGGCTCAGATAGTTTAACTTTTGTCCTCATTCACCCAAAGTGAAAAATGGATTATAGGAGCTGTGCAAGGAGTGCGCAGGCTAAGGAAAGTCTCAGTTGTGAATCTGAGTGAAGCATTGAAGGATTGTTGCTGCAGGTGTGCACAGAGTCGAAGGTATTCAACACTTGGAAGTGTTTGAGGATTGTCGCAAGGGGTGCGTGCAAGAGTCTTCTTGGAGACTCATAATTGTGTGAAGCTCAGGAAGGACAAGGCTTCCAATCTCGTCGAAGGGAAGCACAGGGAGTTTGTGCCATGGAGTGTTTGAACAGGCGCTGCAAAGTTACGCGCAGGAGGACCAGTTTTCACAGAGGAATACTGGGTTCACCCCGTAGAAAACATCAAAGAGGAAGAGATCGACGGTTAGGATCTTGAGGAGAAGATTTTCAAAATCCTGCCAGCCATTGGATCTGCTAAAGAAGCGAGGAGGTTACGACTGCGTTCGGAGTTCAAGTTCTAGGGGTCGTGAGTCATTGGATCATTGATCAGTTACTCGTCAGCCGTCCGATCTGACAGGAGTTGCACAGGGTTTAAACCCTCGTGAGCAGAGTAAGAACCCCGAGAAGCATCGGGATATCGAGGCATCGGGGTTCGGGAAATTGATAGTCTCAATGACATGAGATCGGGAATTTCCATGGGAAATTACCCGGAACTGATCTGGACCGTCCGTTAGTGGAGACACGTGGCGGAGATCGAGGCATCGAGAATCGGGATATCGGCATTTCCGTGGACAGGAGATCGGGTAAGTCCACTTTGAAAACCCCGACACAAATCTGGTCCGTCCATCTAAGAGAGGACGTGTGTCACGCGATCGTCTATTCCGGAGATCTGGACACTAGACATTGGTATATTGGCACTCGAAAAATCGGAGTTTCTGAGGTCGTGAAAGTCAGGACATCAGGAGTCTTGAAAATGCGAGGAGTAATCTGGACCGTCCATTAGAGGAGGATGCGCGGAAGCAATCGGAGCCATCGGGGAAAGTCTCGACAGGAATTCGTCTATCGGCATTCCGATCATCGGGATATCAGGAATCCCGATAGCAAGAGGTTTGGGCATTTCAGAATCATGAGGTCTGAAACCCCGACAAGGAGAAAAGCGCCATTGAGGGGCCAGCTGTCAGCATATCAGAAAGTCGGGATTCGAGGAATTGACAGTCCCGTGGGCAAATGTTTTTCAGCATTTGAAACCCTGAAGCCTCGATAAGGAATATGACTGCGGTCATATAAGAGGAGGTCGCGTGGAATAAACGCAGAGCCCGGAGGCTAAGGCAACAAAGGAGCGCATCGAGATATTGGAGATCGGGAAATCGAGAACCAAAGGGTCGAGACATCGGGAGTTTGAAAACCCCGAAACCCGATTTTCTATTCTTCTGTCGTCGAAGAGAACAGTGACCAGCCTAAAGATTGTAAAGTGTCAAAAAGACCTATGGGTCAGTTTCGAAGTAGATTCCAGTGGGAATCAGAAGAGCCATTCCAGCTCAAAGGAGGAAATTGAACGATCCTTAAGACCGGGAGGTCAGGCACGGGACCTGCTAAGGTAAGTGCCCGGGTGGATGCCATCACTTTCGATACTTCAATCTTGCTATTATTCTCGAGCTTTTTTATCTCTGAAAGGCTTAAGAGATTTGTGCTCTTTCTCTTGAACTTAACACTTAGAAGAATTCTTCCGAGCACCCCTTTCGCTCATTCATCAACTCTAGAAATTAAGAGGTTCTCAACCTCTGTTCGCCTCGTAGAGAGCCTGTGCATATGTGCACTACCTCTCCTAAGCTTAACTGACTCCTTCCTCCAGGAGACTCAGAACGACTGGGAGTGTTGACATGCACATGTGAAACTATGCTCAAGGTCGACGAACTCATAGTTCATTTATTTTAACTTGAGCCACCACATGGCTTAAGCATTTACGTGTACAAGCCAGATAATTCCTACTTGGTTAAATACACAATCAGGCAAAATTAAAGGGATATAGTATAACCATTAAGAAAACATGCACATCCTTGAAATATTCATAGGATATCCAACTTTAATTTCTAGTTACAATTCAATTACACAGGATATGAGAATAGTTATCTATTATAGGTTGCAACTGACTAATTGATTGTGGGTGTGTGCCTTTCGACCCAACCATAGGCTTAGAGGCATTCATCCTTAGCACTCTGGCCACCCCCGTGCCAAGCCATGATATCACTAGGGAACTATGTCATCTCTCAGAGACCTTCTCTCTGTCACAGTATCCCTGCGAGGTTTATCAGATGCTTCCCCAACATCAAGCTCACATTTGGGTCCTTTAGGTCGTGTTCTTTACACTTCCTTTTGGTTCGTGTATCTCCTTCTCAACTTGCGCTCTTGTCTGGTGTCACTTCTCTTACTGTCCCTCTTCCTTACCGTCCTTCTATATGTATCTTGCCTTCCTTCTTTAGGAAGGTTTCCGACCTATCATGTTTGTTTTGTCAGAAGGAAGCTTGGGTCTGCAAGTCTCAGTGGTACTTCGAGCTGACATCCCATGTTTCCATTCATCGGGGTGGTTTATTATTCAACCACCATTCCTTTCCTTCATTAATAGATTATTTCCTCTAGAGATATCATCGCTCGTACTTCAAGGCTTTACCCCCCAACAGTCAGTTATGGGAAATTTAACAATAATACATTTACATCGTCCACATGCCTTAGCATGGTAATCCTATTTTATGATTAATTACAAGCTGGGGGGAAAAGGGGTGTTACAATCCCCTCCCCCTTAAAAAGAAACATCATCTTCGATGTTCTTTCTCAATAACACCTATTATGAATTCCTCATCCAGTTGCTTCATAAATCTTGATCCTCCTTCATGGTCAAGTCCTTTCCAGACTCTTGGCCTTCATCACCTATCTTCAATAAATTATTGGACAACAAGTAAATTAATCACAACTTGTTGTGAAAACATCTTATCGTTGTTCAAAATTCACAAGGAAAACTTCATAATCTAGCACAATACTTATCTGTGTAGTTCATGGGTTTGCATCCACATGGTTGTCTTGCTATCCAGGCTCATTTTATTTCCCAGACATACCCATTGTGTGCATTATCCCAATAGTTTATAAGAACTATTAAGTCTCCTCTTCCTTATGGTCACTCACCCTCCAGGCCAAGGCTCAGGCATCCCCTTCTCTACTATATAGTTCCTCGGGTGATCCATCTTGCCTTGCCAAGGTTTTCTCACACAGGAATACCTATCCATCGTGTGCATGATCCCAATCAATAGTTTACAAGAATTATCAAGGTATCCTCTTCCTTGCGGTCACTCACCCTCCAGGCTCAGGCATCCCCTTCTCTGCTATATAGTTTCTGGGGTGATCCATCTTGCCTTGCCAATGTTTTCTCGCACAAGAAGAACTATCCATCATGTACATGATCCCAATCAATAGTTTACAAGAACTATCAAGGTCTCCTTTCCTTGCTGTCACTCACCCTCCAGACCCACGCTCAGGCATCCCCTTCTCTGCTATATAGTTCCTTGGGTGATCCATCTTCCCTTGCTAAGGTTTTCTCACACAGGAAGAATTCCATAGAATTTATCGAGCCTTATAGTCGAGGCGTCCCTCAAACTTACTCTGTCGAGGCATCCCTCCGGCTTGTGTTACCTCGACACAACATATTCTAGGCTATCATGGCTTACCATGAGGTTCTCATGGCTCAACAGTAACCATTTTTCATGCTTTTACGGCTTGACAGCCTTCATCTGTCCTTTCTGGACAGATCTTTTCTTCTCTCCCGTATCACAGGCATACATAAATTCATGAGATATCATCATAAATTTTAAATTCAAAATTTTCTTGTAAATATGTCACCCACAGATTTCCAAATTCCACATTTTGTTTTCATATTTGTTCCACATAGAAACCATATTCATAATTATGGGACTTCCCTTCCCATAGCAGTTTGGATCAATAGGCAATTGGTATTACTTATGGGCTCACAACGTTGCCATATCCAAGACTCTTTTTTCCCTGCAATTCATTCTTTAAACAACCAAACAAACTTTTAGCCTCTCATGCATCCATGTATATATATATTCAAAACCATGCATACTAACAATTCATCACATCTATATAAACATGAAAAGGGAATCTCATTCCTTGCCTATGCCTCATTTCAACATACCAAATCTTTCAAAACATAATTCAACATTTCAAAGGATTTTAACAAATGTGCCAATATTCATGGCCACATTCATACCCAATGCACTCTTGCATTGATTTCAAGTTTGTCACACTTTATGACATGTTCTTGGCCATGATGTGTTGGAATTTACCCAACCTCTTCATCATATGGCTTATTCATTTTCATTCACTCTTATAGCAGGACCATTAGTTAGCTGTCTCAAATGATCATAAAGTTATCTAAATCTACACATTTTGTTTTTTTTTTATTTTTTTATTCATGTAAGTACTAATAGTGTACAAAAACTATCAAGGAAAAAATGTTGTATTTATTTTATAAAATAAAAAGGGATGGTAATAGTTAAGTAAATCTACCACATTTTGGTTGTTTTAAGTTTTTTTTATTCATGCAAACACTAATAGTGTATAAAAGCTATCAAAGAAAAATATTGTGAGACACATGATTTGTCCAGTGATCTAGTTAGATACTATTGCAATATTGCAACATATAAAAATGCTTTAAATCTTAGTTCGGAATGATAAGGAAGTAGAGGTCTTCTCTACAAAGCGTTGGGATACTCCTCCTCTTATATGTGTTGCAATTTCATTATCACTTACTTTTAATAGCAATAAAAAAATTAAGGGGAAGATAGTTGCTAAGACATATTTGAATGTTGACACTAAAAACATAAGTTAAAGTTTTAATTCCTCCATACCTTGAAATAGAAAAGATTGTTGCAATCACAAAAAAATTTAGATCATGTTGATGAAGATAATTTGCTTCAACAAAACATTATATATCGGTGCTATGTGTAACATCCTCACTTTTAATTCTCAAATTAGTGATGTATAATGTAAAAATGTTGTATGGTCGCGGGCCATGCAATGTTATATGCAATGTGTTATGACATAAATTTGTCATGGGCAGAGCTAAAGATTTTTCTCCTAAAGAAGTATGTAGAAAGATTAAATGGCACACTATTTGCTAAAGTTCCTGACCCGTGCATATTATTTTAACCAAAGTTTCAAAAGGAAAAGACTTTTTGACATGTAGCGGGTAATTCCCACACATCTTGAGAGCGACGACATACATCACATCTATATCAATGGTCCTCAACGCATTTCGGACCNCCCCCCTCCGGAATCCCACTCATCCCCCACTCCATACCGCTCACGTTCATGCTTACATCTGTCCTCCACTCAATCTAATTGCTCGCCCTCTCGCCTGCCACATTGTGCACCTTTCAACTTTTCTCCCTACACTTAACCTCTCGTGTATCTACTCCACCTCTCATCTCGTGCCACTTGTCGTCCACAAACCATCCACCTATCCGCATTTACTCAATCCCTTATCCCTATTTGACATTGTTTCCACATCCTCCAGTTCATAACCAGTCACGACTTCCCCACATGATCGTTGACAAACACCTATTCCAATAAAAGAGTCGCGCTGAGTTGGGTTGGCAAATTACCAGTGCCACCATCCGCTTTCAACTGCAAAATGTTTCCTAGCATAATTATCCAAAGGCACAAATGGAAAAGGAATCAACATGAAGGAAGAATAAGCAGAGGAAATGCGCCCAAGTGACAACACTTCATGGCAGTTATTTTTGTTAGAGTTGTTACCAACAGGCCCCCTCATTCTAGCAGTCTGTTAGATCCACCTATACAAATGTTAGATTAGGATATTTTTGTGGAGAATCCCAGGCTAGAGAGGCTAGCTCGCATCCGAAGTTGTGGTCTATTGTTTTTGTTATAAATACCTTAGAAAAATGTTTTGTCAGGTTCAAATGGTTGAGCAGAGCTCCCTATGATGTAATATTTCAATTTAACAGAGATCTGTCTATTTTTATGTATTGGACCTGAGAAATTTTGGTTAATGGAAGTCAACCTCTTATCATCACCTTTGTTAATGGAAGTCAACCTCTTATCATCACCTTTTTTCTTTCTACTCTGAAAACTCATTACGGGAGGATCCTGTAACATACCCATGGTGGGGGCATCGAAATTTCACTCTTCTTAGGAGAATCAATACTCTCATTTGGGGTCTCTATTCCATTTTTCTTTTCCAGAGATTTCCGTGCCTACCCATCTCCATGTGCTCAAACAAGCTTAGAGCCGGGTATATATCCTCCCAAGTTCTTCGGTTCTTTCTATCCTCTTACACTTACATATGATCAGGCTATGACTTTCCCGATGCTACATCAATACCTTCACGCTAATCCTCCACAGTGGCAAAGCTTCGGTTCACAATCCAATGCCTCGTGTCCTCAGAGATTTTGACGCCCCTGATGACGGGGACTTTGACGTTTAATTTTCAAACATTCTTTACACTCTTTTTCCTCTGAAGTGCTCTATACCCATAGTTACAAATCGAGCGCCATGTGTTCCTCATGATTGATGGTTATTATTTTCTTCAGGACTTCGACGCCTGGGGATTTCGGCACTTTCAACCTCCGCTTTTCCCCGGATTACTCCATACCCAAAGTTCTAGATCGTGCACCACGCCCATCTAAATCAATGGTTTCAGATCCACTGTGACTTCGACGCGCTCGAGTCCCAGATGCTCACACCACCTTTTTATCCCGGAGTGTTTTCTTTTCCGGGTTAAGGAACGCAGCCACACGCCCCATCTCGGACAATGGGATCCACTTCGGGCTGCCTCTATACTCCGCTGCTGTTGCTTTCTCCCTCGGCTCAAGTATACGCCGATCTACCGACGATGTCTTCCATAAATCGACGCATCATAAATTGCTTCATGGGAGGTCTGAGCGATTCAAATGGTTGAGCAGAGCTCCCACACTTATAATTGACTAGAAAAATGTTTTGTCAGGTTCAAATGGTTAGGCAGAGCTCCTTGGCGATGTAATAATATTTCGATTTAACAGAGAATTGCCTGTTTTTATGTATTGGACTTGAGAAATTTTGGTTAATGGAAGTCAACCTCTTATCATCACCTTTTTTCTTTCTACTCTGAAAACTCATTATTGCAGGATCCTTGTAACACACCCACGATGGGGACTCGAATTTTCACTCTTCTTAGAGAATCAATACCCTCATTTTGGGTCTCTATTCCATTATGTTCTTTCTTTCTAGAGATTTCTAGCCATGGTCTCCATGCTCTGAAACAAGCTTAGAGCTGGTATATATCCTCTCCCAAGTTCTTCAAGTTCTTTTCATCCCCTTACACTTACATATGACTGCAGGCTATGACCAAAATCCAAGACATCTACTCACTACGCTGAATCCTCCCGAGTGGCAAAGATTCAAGTTCACATCCGGACGCTGCGGTCCTCGTGGATTTTGATCGCCCCATTTACTTCGGGACTTTGACGTTCAAGAATTTTGAACGTTCCACACCTTTTTCTCTAAAGTACTCCATACCCCGAGTTACAGATCGAGCGCCACATGTGTTCCTCTAAGGATTGACTAAGCATTATTTTCTTCCTGTGGACTTCAACATTCGTGAGCTCTCGGTGCACTCTAACCTTTTTCCTCTGAAGTACTCCATACCCAAAGTTCTAGATCAGGCACCACACGTCCATCTAAATCAATGGCTCAGATCCACTTCGGGACTTCGACGTTCGGGAGTCCCAGATGCTCACACCACCTTTTCTCGCAAAGTGTTTTCTTCCAAAGTTAAGGAACGTGTGCCACACGTCCCTCTCATTCGACAATGGGGATCCACTTCGGGCGTCTCTATACTCCACGTTGCTTTCTCCCTGCTTCCGAAGTACGCGATCTGCTGACGCATGTCTTCCATAAATCGACGACTATAAATTACTTCGGCTCTTCGGGCTTTGGGAGTTTCAATCTCTCCCCACTCGCTTTCTCCCAGAGTGATTTCACTTGAATTCGATGATATGTCGACGCATGTCTCTCTCAAATCAACGGTCATTATTTACTTCGGGAGTTCTCAACTCATGTGACCCCACTTTCCTCCGACATGTCTATCTCTCGAAATGAAAGATTTGTTGACACCTGTCCTCAGCTGATGGACAGCTCAGATGAAATTCAGCTCTCCGGCACGTAACTTCCATTCAAGGGTCCTTTGCATCCCAGTGTGTGCCACTCCGAGAGGGACACCTGACAACCTCTTCACTCGACACATGGGTCCCCATGCACTCTCGACGTAATACCCATATTCCCTCGATCAAATGATCGATAGAGTCCCGAAGGATCCATAGATCCACGGTCCACATTACTTCGCTACTTTGTTCTTCAGGAGTTTTGACGTTACTAAGCCTCTATTCTCCCAAAGCAGTCAATGTCGGACTGACTACCTCACAGATCTGATGGTCGGGATGGCTCCCGGGCATCCTCAGATCTAACGCCCAGATTAACTTCGGGACTTCGGAAAAAAATTATTATAAACTTCAAAGAAGTACTAAAATTTTAGATTTTATACTTTTGTGTTGGCTTTTAAATAAGTAACTCAAATCAAGTTGCAACGTATTATTATTATGTGTTGGCTTTAAAATAAGTACCTCAAATCAAGTTGCAATGTATTATTATTGTTTGATGTGTATATATATTTTTTCATTAAAAAGAGGTCGTACCTTTTAATGAAGTTTGCCACTTATTTATGTGTGAGAGATATTATAATATGTGAGGTTTTGTTTGTATGAGGGGTATGTAAATAAACGCTTCCATTATTGAATTAATTAAATAAATGCAATCAATCTCTAAAATATATAGTTAGTTGTCTCAAATGATCATAAAGTTTTGTATTCATCTTATGAAATAAAAAGGGATAGTAGTAGTTATCTAAATATACACATTTTGGTTGTTTTTTATGTTTTTATTCATGTAAGCATTAATAGTGTATAAAAACTATCAATGAAAAAATGTTGTAAGACACGTGATTTGTAGTTTTGTATTTATCTTATAAAATAAAAAGGGATGGCAATAGTTAAGTAAATCTACCACATTTTGGTTGTTTTAAGTTTTTTTTATTCATGCAAACACTAATAATGTATAAAAACTATCAAACAAAAAATGTTGTGAGACACATGATTTGTCCAGTGATTTGGTTAGATCCTATTGCCAAACATATATAAGGGTCAAAGATATTGCAGCATATAAAAACATTTTAAATCTTAGTTCAGAATGATAAGGAAGTAGAGGTCTTCTCTACGAAGCACTGGGATACTCCTCCTCCTACATGTGTTGCAATTTCATTATCACTTACTTTTAATAGCAATAAAAAAATTAAGGGGAAGATAGTTGCTAAGAAATATTTGAATGTTGACACTAAAAACATAAGTTAAAGTTTTAATTCCTCCATACTTTGAAATAGAAAAGATTGTTGCAATCACAAAAAAATTTAGATCATGTTGATGAAGATAATTTGCTTCAACAAAACATTATCCATCGGTGCCATGTGTAACATCCTCATTTTTAATTCTCAAATTAGTGATGTATAATGTATAAATGTTGTATGGTCGCAGACCAAGCGATGTTATATGCATTGTGTTATGACATAAATTTTTCATGGGCAGAGTTAAAGATTTTTCTCCTAGAGAAGTATGTAAAAAGATTAAATGGCGCACTATTTGCTAAAGTTCCTGACCCGTGCATATTATTTTAACCAAAGTTTCAAAAGGAAAAGACTTTTTTTTGTGTAGCGGGTAATTCCCCCACATCTTGAGAGCGAAAACATACATCACATCTATATCAGCGGTCCTTAATGAATTTCGGACCCCCCCGACCATTCAACCTTTAACGGCGGGGGGAGGTCCGGAAAAGCAGTTTCTTCCCCCTCAGTCCCACCTAATGTGGTGATTCCTCATGATTTCAGACCCCCCCCCTCTTATTTCTTCTTACCACCTACTCCCCCCTCTGGAATCCCACTCATCCCCCGCTCCATACTGCTCACGCTCATGCTTACATCTGCCCTCCACTCACTCTAACTACTCGCCTTCCCGCCTACCATGTTGCCCACCTTTTGAATTTTCTCCCTACACTTAATCTCCCGCGTATCTACTCCACCTCTCACCTCGTGCCACTTGTCATCCACAAACCATCCACCTATATGCATTTACTCAATCCCTTCTCCCTATTTGACATTGTTTCCACATCCTCCAGTTCATAACCAGTCACGACTTCCCCACATGATCGTCTGGCAGACACCTTTTCCAATAAAAGAGTCGCGCTGAGTTGGGTTGGCGAATTACCAGTGCCACCATTCACTTTCGACTGCAAGATGTTTCCCAACATAGTTATCCAAAGGAACAGATGACAAAGGAATCAAAATGAAGGAAGAATAAGAAGAGGAAATGTGCCCAAGCGACAAAGCTTCATAACAGTTATTTCTATTAGAGTTGTTACCAACAAGCCCCCTTGTTCTAGTATTTTGTTAGATCCACCTATACAGATGTTAGATTAGGAGATTTTTGTGGAGAATCCCAAGCTAGAGAGGCCAACATGCATCTGAAGTTGTAGTCTATTGTTTTTGTTATAAATACCTTAGAAAAATGTTTTGTCGGGTTCAAATGGTTGAGCAGAGCTCCCTATGATGTAATATTTCGATTTAACAGAGATCTGTATGTTTTTATGTATTGGACCTGAGAAATTTTGGTTAATGGAATTCAACCTCTTATCATCACCTTGTTTCTTTCTACTCTGAAAGATCATTACTGGAGGATCCTTGTAACACACCCATGGTGGGGACTCGGATTTTTGCTCTTCTTAGGAGAATCAATACTCTCATTTGGGGTCTCTATTCCATATTTTCTCTTCCATAGCTTTCCAGCCACGATCTCCATGCTCTGAAATGAGCTTAGAGATGGCAGATATACTCTCCCAAGTTCTTCGGGTTCTTTCATCCCCCTACAATTACATATGATTGCGGACTATGACTAGACGCCAAGACAACAGGCGCCAAGATGACCACCACGCGAATCCTCCGGAGTGGCAAACCTTCGAAATTCATGATCTGATGCCACGTGTCCTCAGGGATTTTGACAGCCCTGATTGACTTCGAGACTTCAACTTTCGGTATTTTCAAACATTCCTACACCCTTTTCCTCTAAAGTACTTCATACCCGAAGTTACAGATCGATCGCCATGCGTCCCTCATGATCAACGATTATGATCTTCTTCAGGACTTCGGCCTTCGGGAGTTCCAAGCACTTCAACTCTTTTTCCTCTGAAGTACTCCATACCCAAAGTTCTAGATCAGGTGCCACATGTCCATCTAAATCAACGGCTCAAATCCACTTTGGGACTTCAGCATTCGGAAGTCCCAGATGCTCACACCACCTTTTCTCCCAGAGTGTTTTCTTCTGAAGTTAAGGAATGTGTGCCACATGTCCCTCTCATTCGACGGTGGGGATCCACTTTGGGTGTCTCTCTACTTTGTGTTGCTTTCTCCCCGCTTCCGAAGTACGCGATCTACTGATGCGTGTCTTCCATAAATCGAAGGCTATAAATTACTTCAGCTCTTCGGGCTTCAGGAGTTTCAATCTCTCCCCACTCGCTTTCTCCCAGAGTGATTTCACCCAAATTCAATGATATGTCGATGCATGTCTCTCTCAAATCGATGGTCACAATTTAATTCGAGAGTTCTCAACTCACGTGACCCCACTTTCCTTCGACGTGGCTATCTCCCAAAATGGAATATCTGTTGACACACGTCCTCAGCTGATGGACGACTCAGATGAACTCCAACTCTCCGGCATGTAACTTTTGTTCAAGAGTCCTTTGGATCCCAGTGTGTTCCACTCCGAGAGGGACACCTGGCAACCCTGTCACTCGACACATGGGTCCCCACACACTCTCAACATAATACCCATATTCCCTCGATCGAACGATCGATAGGGTCCCAAAGGATCCATAGATCCACGGTCCTTCATCAAATCTAGAACTTAAGAGGTTTTCGGCCTCTGCCCGCCTCATAGTGAGCCTATGCATATGTACACCACCTCTTCTGAGCTTAACATACTCCTTCCTCCAGGGGACTCGGAATGACTGGGAGTGTCGACATGCACACATGAAAATATGCTCAAGGTCGACGAAGTCACAGTTCATTTATTTTAACTTGAGCCACCATAAGGCTTAAGCATTTACGTGTACAAGCTAGATAATTCCCTACTTGCTTAAATACACAATCAGGTAGAATTAAAGGGATATAGTATAACCATTAAGCAAACATGCACATCCTTGAAACATTCATAGGATATCCAACTTTGATTTCCAGTTACAATTCAATTACACAGGATATGAGAATACTTATCTATTACAGGTTGCAACCAACTAACTGACTGTGGGTGTGTGCCTTTCCACCCAACCATAGGCTTAGAGGCATTCATCCTTAGCACTCTGGCCACCCCCGTGCCAAGCCATGATATCACTAGGGAAGTATGCCTTCTCTCAGAGACCTTCTCTCTATCACAGTTTCCCTGCGAGGTTTATCAGATGCTTTCTCAGCATCAAGCTCATGTTCGGGTCCTTCAGGTCGTGTTCTTTGCACTTCCTTTTGGTTTGCGTATCTCCTTCTGAGCTTGCTCTCTCATCTGGTGTCTCTTCTCTTACTATCCCTCTTCCTTACCATCCTTGTGTATGTATATTACCTTCCTTCTTTAGGAAGGTTTCCGACCTATCATGTTTCTTCCATTTAGAAGGAAGCTCGGGTCTACAGGTCTCAGCGGTACTTCAAGCTGATATCCCATGTTTCCATTCATGGGGGTGGTTTATTATTCAACCACCATTCCTTTCCTTCATTAATTGATTCTTTCCTCTAGAGATATCATGGCTCGTACTTCAAGGCTTCATCCCCCAATAGTCAGTTATGGGAAATTTAACAATAATGCATTCACATTATCCACATGCCTTAGCATGGTAATCCTATTTTGTGATTAATTACAAGCTGGGGGAAATAGGGGTGTTACAATCCCCTCCCCCTTAAAAAGAAACATCGTCCTTGGTGTTCTTTCTCAATAACACCTGTTATGAATTCCTCATCCATTTGCTTCATAAATCTTGATCCTCCTTCATGGTCAGGTCCTTTCAAAACTCTCGGCCTTCGTCACCTGTCTTCAATAAATTATTGGACAACAAGTAAATTAATCACAACTTGTTGTGAAAACATCTTATTGTTGTTCAAAATTCAAGAGGAAAACTTCATAATCTAACACAATACTTATCTGTGTAGTTTGTGGGTTTGCATCCACATGGTTGTCTTGCTATCCAGGCTCATTTTTTTTCCCATACATACCCATTGTGTGCATGATCCCAATAGTTTATAAGAACTATCAAGTCTCCTCTTCCTTGTGGTCACTCACCCTCCAGGCCTAGGCTCAGTCATCCCCTTCTTTTCTATACAGTTCCTCGGGTGATCCATCTTGCCTTGCTAAGGTTTTCTTGCACAGGAAGAACTATCCATCGTGTGCATGATCCCAATCAATAGTTTACAAGAAATATCAAGGTATCCTCTTCCTTGCGGTCACTCACCCTCCAGGCCTAGGATCATGCATCTCCTTCTTTGCTATACAGTTCCTCGGGTGATCCATCTTGCCTTGCCAATGTTTTCTCGCACGGGAAGAACTATCCATCATGTAAATGATCCCAATCAATAGTTTACAAGAACTATCAAGGTCTCCTTTCCTTGCAATCACTCACCCACCATGCCCAAGCTCAGGCATCCCCTTCTCTGCTATACAGTTCCTTGAGTGATCCATCTTGCCTTGCCAAGGTTTTCTCGCACAGGAAGAATTCCAGAGACTTTATCGAGCCTTATAGTCGAGGCGTCCCTCAGACTTGTTCTGCCGAGGCATCCCTCCAGCTTGTGTTACCTCAACACAACATATTCTACGCTATCATGGCTTACCATGAGGTTCTCATGGCTCGAAAATAACCATTTTTCATGATTTTACAGCTTGACAACCTTCATCTGTCCTTTCTGGATAGATCTTTTCTTGTCACCCATATCACAGGCATACAGAAATTCATGAGACATCATCATAAATTTTAAATTCAAAATTTTCTTGTAAATATGTCACCCACAGATTTCCAAATTCCACATTTTGTTTTCATATTTGTTCCGCATAGGAACCAGATTCATAATTATGGGACTTTCCTTCCCATAGTGGTTTGGCTCAACAGGAAATTGGTCTTCCTTATGGGCTCACAACGCTGCCATATCCAAGACCCTTTTCTCCCTGTAATTCATTCTTTACACAACCAAACAAACTGTTAGTCTCTCATGCATATATATATATAAAAAGGGGATATCATTCCTTGCCTATGCCTCATTTCAACATACCAAACCTTTCAAAACATAATTGAACATTTCTAAGGATTTTAACAAATGTGCCAATATTCATGGCCACATTCATACCCAATGCACTCTTGCATTGATTTCAAGTTTGTCACACTTTATGATAGGTTCTTGGCCATGGTGTGTTGGAATTTAACCAACCTCTTCATCATATGGCTTTTTCATTTTCATTCACTCTTATAGCAGGACCATACTTTCTGCTATAGGATGATCACGATCCCAAATCAGTACACATGACACTCGAAAGTTTCACATGAATGCCTTTAAGCATTCTTTCTTCATTAATAACCAGGGTGCCAACACTCATGGCCACCCAAATTTGTTTTCCTTCAGTGGTTATATAATGTAAGTAAAACATTGGAGGGTCCTCCTTCCTTACTGAAAAATCCATTGTCTGCCATCTTATGCAATATGCATTCCCTCAATGCAATGTGTTAACTATGAGCACCTTTATTCCCATAGAACCAGTCCCTGCGACCACAGACTAACGTAGAGTTCCAAACTCTACCTTCCTTGACTGGCCCGGATGGACTCTGTTTTCTCTCCACGCAATCGAGAGCTGTGACCTTAACTCTTATTCCTTCTAGGCGCTACCCTTTCAGCTCCCGTGTCTGGGTTCTATGATCCTAGATAAACCCCTTGTCTGTAATTCAATGGTAAAGATCTGTCTTCCCCCAGATCCAATGGCGGAAAGGGATTGTGAAACCTCAACTAGCTCGCGATTTAATTCTCCTTCCAATCTCTGCAATGGATATGGGTTGTCTGATCTACGATCGGACCCCAAACTCAAAACAAAACTATATTGAGTTTAATTTACAAGTACAGGTCCTGACATTAACCCGCGTGCATATACCTTCCCCACAATGAATACGGGTAGTCGATATTATCCCTAGATCGATTTTAAACCACACTATTCCAAATACAACAATCCCAACATAGAAGTATTTGACCAAGAATTTAGACTGCGAGCAGAGCCTCGATTTTTCAAATTCAACCACAAAACCCAATCACGGTACGAGTTTACGTGGCATTAAAGCATGGGTTCCTTACAAGTCCACCCACCGATCATTCACTAATCAATGGTTCACAGTGATTACGGAATCCCCAATGTGCTCGCTCTTTATCGAAGAGTTCAATCTCCGTAATCTGAAAGGTGCTCGCCCAAATATTTTAATCGTGGTCATTGATCATCCACCCTGATGAGATCAAGGTGCTGGTTGATTGTGGGCCGTGAAATAGCATGCCCATTAATTCCACCTTCGCGCACCGCAATAAATACAAGTCGTTCGATCTACGATCGGACCCCAAACTCAAAACAAAGCTACGTTGAATTTAAATTACAGGCTTAGGCTTCGCCGTTAACCTGTGTGCCCATTCGATCTCCGCAATGAATATGGGTTGTCGATCTTATTGAATGACTGGTGTTTGATCTATTAACTCTAGTGGATCTTGAAATCAATACGACAACTGAGATCGGTTTCCTCCGGATGAATGGCTTGTGTTCACTTCCTCTGTCAGGTTTTTAATTAACCTGATTTGATCAGGGTTTTATTCCTGAATTATACTCTACTTGAGTGTTTATGGCATACAACTACCTTTACTTAACATGGTTTTAACCAAGCC
>SNQJ01S0020864.1:169197-209424 GCA_010110895.2 Picea sitchensis
AAAGGATGCACAAAGAGAAAGAGAAATGTTTGATTCAGATAATGACACTCTTGACCAATCTGCTGAGGCCAGTACATTTAAATAGATAAATGGATTTGAAGATAGACTGGTCATCTCCATAGACATTAAAGTATCAAGATATATGACCTATATTCTTGATGCTCAGCGAGACACCAGAGCAATGAATTCTTGTGCAAAGTATGGTGCAATTCCCTCGTACTATTGACATCCCATAAATATTGCTTATAGAGCAGTAAACAAGAATGAGATAAAAATACAGTCTTTTGCCCCAAATTTTCCCATTATAGTTCAAGGAGCCAAAGTACCAATAAATCTCTATTGCTTTGACACAGGTGCAGATATTCTTTTGGGTCAAGATTTTGTAAATAGATGCATGCCTTTCACTATAGGTAGCAATTTTGTACAGTTCACTATTTTAGGTAAAAAAATATCCATTCCAAGTAAGTCATCCTATGACACCAGGATTGGTAACACTAAACCTCTCCCACAATTTGAGAACTCTGCAAAAAAATTGGTTTGAATACAAAAGATTGTCAACAATGCTGAAAAACATGGTCTTGAGATAATCAAAGATATTAAAGACAAAATAGAAAAAGAATGTACTTCTGATTATCCTGACGCCTTTTTGACCAGAGAGCAATACTTTGTAAGTTTTCCCTACAAAGAAGGCTATGCAGCGAAGCCACAAAAAGCCTCTACAAATCATGTGTCTCCAACAGAAGAAGAGTACTGCCAGAATAAGATTAAAGAATTATTGCAAAGAAAGTTGATAGAACCTAGTAGGAGCCCTTGGGCATGTCCAACATTTTATGTCAACAAACATAGTGAGAAGAAAAGAGGAAAACCCAGAATGGTAATAAATTACAGATCTCTTAACCAAGCTCTACTCCCTATCAGCTTTCCTCTTCCATCAAAAGAACTATTGTTTGTTAAGATTGGCAAATGAAATATATTCAACAAGTTCGATCTCAAAAATGGCTTTTGGTAAATTGGTATTATTCCTCAAGATAGGCAAAAAACAACATTTGTTGTGCCTCATGGACAATAGCAGTGGAGAGTCATGCCATTCGGATTGAGAAACACCCCATCATAATTTCAGAAAAGGATGGATGCTATATTTAAGCAATTACCTTTTGTTATTGTATACATTGATGATTTTCTTGTTTGTTCTTTAGATGCCAAGTCACACCATTCACATCTTAAAGCAATATTTGATCTCCTGTTCAAACATGGTCTAGTTTTGAGTAAATCAAAACTATGTTGGGCAAAGAAAAAGATTGAATATCTGGGTTTGATCCTATCAAGAGGATCTGTTGAACTTCAAGATCATGTTCTGAGGAAACTCTCAGAGTTCCCTGATGAAATTCTGGAGCAGAAACAACTACAAAGATTTCTTGGTTGTCTCAATTATATCCGTCAGTTCTACGAGAATCAAGCTAAGGATGTAAGGATTCTATAGAAAAGATTAAAAAATACTTTACCATGGACTAACAAGATGACTGCATCTGTGCAAATTATAAAGCAGAAAATCCAAGATTTGCCAAGACTACACCTCCCATATGTTACATTGCAATTGATATTTGAAACCGATGCATCAAATGAAACATGGGCAACATTTCTATTGCAAAAGAATGGCCCAAATCTAGAATAAGTTTGCATATACACATCTGGATGTTTCTAAGACACAAAGTCTAAATATCCCTTGTCTCACAGAGAAATTCTTGCTGTTAAAAATGGGATAAAGAAATTTAGACTATTCTTAAAGCCTGTTCATTTTATTGTAAGAACTGATTTAAAACATATGAAAGGTATGTTAACTAATCAACATCTCTTGGAACAGGGCAATAACAAGATCTTGAGATGGAGTTTATGGCTTGACAGTTTTGTCTTTGATATTCATTATAAGCCAGGGAAAGAAAATTGCATTGCAGATCTACTTACTAGAGAAGCAGCCCTTACTATAAGAGAAATCAACAAATGACTTCATCCTCCTTGACAGCTCCAGATGCACGAGCAAGATTCAAATGGGTCCTGATTTGTGACAAATGTAAATATTGCTAATGTTTTGAATGCCTACAATATTGTATAAAATCCAGTCCTCTTTGTAAGAATATCCTGGAAAAATGGATACAAGCCAATAATCATTGCATTCCTAATCATAGCTACTTTGTACAAAGCCATAAATTGTCTAGAGGAACTAATACAAGAGGTCCTATGCAAGGACATAGATACATATATCTGTATACTCCTTGTATCACTTTTGAGGATTTTTGTGCTATTATGATCCAAGCCAGATTTGCTGGTTCCTGTTGGATCTTTTTTTATTGTGAAACTTTCAAGGAAAATCAGATATGGTGGTCTGGTTGGTTATTAATCCTACTCTGGAAATAGTGTCCATGAGACGTCTTATTTTTTGGAAGCAGTAAAGATGCTTTCAAATATTGGTTATGATCAGAAGTAGAGGAAGCTGCTCATTATAATGCCTGGTTCGTCTTCAACCTATCTTTCCAAGGCAGTAAACTACTTTATGACCATTCTGAACCACCAGATCCCCAGATCTATAAAGTCTTCAGTGATTACTATCCATATCTTTGTGTTCCATAAGAAAACTTAATTCCTACTGTGCAAGGTTCACCGTTCTACAAGTGTTTCAATGGTTTACCACCTTTCTCAGACTACTTTGGTTCACCACCAAGTAGTCATTTCAATTACGACAGTAGTGATAGTGGTGACTCATTTGATTCTATCACCGAACATAACATAATCAATAGCATGGAAGCATGAGGGACCATCCAATATTGTAATAATTAGATTCTTTTCATGTCTAATGGGCCGACAGTGGTGTCCCGTCTGTTCCGTGGGTTCCAGTTGAACTCGACTTTGTGTCACTATTTTTACTTTATGTCGAGTCTTTCCATAAAGTTGGTATGGGTCCCTGTATGGCCGAGCCTCGGAGGGACGAGATAACAACTGGAGTCCACTAGTTGCCCCATCCACTTGAAAGGAATCTTTCTTTATGACAGGCAGTTGCCAGTTTCAGTCAACCAACAACCTAGTAGTTCTAGTATAAATAAGACCCTTGAGGTCTCATTAGGGACATCGGGATAGAGAGAGTCTGAGGTCTAAGGCTAAAAAGAGTAGTGTGTATCCTCTTTGCTTGCCTTAGGGAACTTGCGAATGCAAAACACTGATCTCGTTTGTAATATGTCTATGATCTGTGAATATCTAATAGTATGTGTATGATCCTACTCTTATATATATATAAGCTTGTAGCTCACTGCATATTTTCTTAGCAGTTATTAAGGTTGTGACTCTAACCTCATGACAGATTTTTCACACAGTTCTTCCACAGGGAACTCCCTTAGCATCCAACTTACTTATTGCACGTCCATCACTATCCGTGATGACCTCAGCATTGAGTTAGCGTTAGTTGTTTACCAAATATTTCCTAAGGAATATAAACATGCATCTTTTTCATGCACCCAAATTATGTATCCATACATATTCTGGTTTTGTTAACTTACATCCATGATGTACTTAACCATATGCATAATCAAAAGTCTGTGTGTATCTGCCATGGGTATATTTCACAGCCTACATACATCTCTATTCTAAAATCAGTCAACTCATGATTGTTCACAATCATTCTCATGTGACCCTCAAAGGCAAGATCATTTTCCTCTTATCATGACAATAGAGCATTCTTGCTCATTTATGCTTTCATTTATTTATACTAGCCTTTCCTGAGGGAATGGAGTGCATTCCCCTTAAGATATCATTCAAAACAGAACTTTCATGACTCTTCAAAAGGAATTAACCATGCATCCATGGTATTCACTTAATCTTGGCAAGTGCAATTCTTTCCTTACATATCACTCATCAAGGCAGCCATTATGTGCCTTTAGTATACATATATCCTTACATCATGCATGTGCATCATTTACACATGGACCTATCAAACTTCCAGATCCTCCTCCAAGGATATTGTTTCCATTCGTATGACAAGCTTCATAGGGAAACACAACACCGAGCTCCCCTCTCAGTTGTGATCTTGCAGTCATTCACATGACATCCACATGGAATTTGAATAAGACATAGTCATAACTATGTTCCCTTTCTATCCGATAACAACTAGCAAGAAAACACCCTTGCATCAACCTCCATGGAACATTACCCAACTTATAAATACAATTTGGGCCATTTTAATTATGCCCATGGTAACAAAATCAACCAATTTAGCTTCCAACTATATCTATATGGTTACCATCTACCACTGGATGTCAATCTGACCTATTGGGCTTCTAGAAGTGCCCCAACACTTCCTTTACCACATTCAGGATCAACATTTAGTCAACCATTCTATCTTAATTTTTACAATAATGTCTAATACCATTTGGAATACTTACTAAGTATCCTAGTTCAGAAATCAAGAGTATCTTTAGGTCAAGATTGATCTTGACCATTACATCTAGAATTCTTCCTTTTGTTTAGCAGAGTCAGGGATGGAGGCATTCTCCTCCTCCCACAAGAATTCTGGAAGATTAGTTCCTATCCACCAACAAAGGGAGGCTATTGTGATTTCTCACTCAATCACTCTATATTTATCTAGCTTCATTTATCAACTTGATTAAAAAAACCATGTCCAACAATTCCTATATCCAGAAACAAAATTTGTTTCTCAGTCCACTTTGAAACCCTAGAGCTGTGCATGCTCTCCCTTTTCAGGGAAAGGTCACCATACTCATTCCTTTGACTGTGAGGAGTTATACACCTATACTAGGTTTAACCCTTTATTAAAGCAGTAATCATTACTGCCAAAGATCCTCTCCATCCGTTCACATTGCTATTTAGTTTAAATATGAGTGTTCTTCTGCATAATCCCATTCCTGTAGGATCGACTATCATTTCCCAAGAAATGCTAGGCTTCCTTTGTCACATACTAGCATGATTCAATATCATTGGGAAAAATCCCAACTGTATTTTAAATCTGCATCCTTCTACTCAAGGAACTTATGCAGATGATTTATGTTTGGCAATAACATTCTCCACAGGCCAATCTTTAGTGTTGGTAACTAAATCTTATGACTGTACAACAACAAGTAGAATTGCACAGTGAAGTCAAATTCTTTATTTGGGGGCATTAGAAACATAAAGTGCAAATTTCCAAAACATATATAAACAATAAAGAATCTCATTCCTCTCTTCAGTAGAGGCTTTCTACACCCCTTAGGAATGTGGTACGATAGGGTGTTACCCCTTCAATTTCCTCCAGAAATATTTTCATATGACTCGTGCATGAGCCCAAGTAGGCCAAGTGTTGTAACCATGCTCTGATACCAATTTGTAACACACCCACAGTGGGAGCTCAATTTTTTTCTCTTCTTAGGAGAATCAATACCCTCAGTTGAGGTCTCTATTCCATTATGCTCTTTTAGAGATTTCCAGCCACTATCTCCATGCTCTGAAACAAGCTCAGAGCTAGCAGATATCCTCTCCCAAGTTCTTCGGATTATTTCACCCCCCTACACTTGCATATGACCGCGAGCTATGACCAGACGTCAAGAAAACAAGCGCCAAGACGACCACCACGTGAATCCTCTAGAGTGGAAAACCTCTGAAGTTCACGATCTGACGCCACATGTCCTCAGGGATTTCGACGGCTCTAATTCACTTCGAGACTTCGGCGTTCGGGATTTTCAAACATTCCTACACATTTTTCCTCTGAAGTACTTCATACCTGGAGTTACAGATCGAGTGCCACGTGTCCCTCGTGATTGACGATTATGATCTTCTTCAGGATTTTGAAGTTCGGGAGTTCCGAGCACTTTAACTCTTTTTCCTCCGAAGTATTCCATACCCGAAGTTCCAGATCAGGTGCCACACGTCCATCTAAATAAACGACTCAGATCCACTTCGGGACTTCGAAGTTCGGGAGTTGTTGGAGGTAGGCCAAAGGCTAAAGCGGAAAAGCAATGCATTTTTGGGAAAGAAAGCATGCAAGGGCAAAGCAACAGCTCGAAGGAAACACAACACGTGTACATGCAAGGAAAGCAACAATTGGAAGGAAGAACAACACGCACGCATGGGAGGAAGACCTAATGACAGTAGGGTTAGGGTTTTGGTAAGGTATTATAAATGGCTGAAGAGCCCAAAATGTATACATATAGATACATAGGTATCATAGGGGGTTTGACATATAATCAGTTCGGTTCACTCCAGATTATTATTATGCTATTGTAGTTACGCATGAGTTGATGCGGGATGTAATGTTTTGCTGTAAGACCTATTTTGTATAATATTTTGAGCTAGAGAGATGAAGAAGGGTAGACCTTGAGGGTTAGATCACAGGCTATGGAGCCTAGTGAGATCTAGTCTGCCTCACATAGATCTTACCCGACTGGGAAGACTTGTAAGCGCGCAACACTGTAGATGCGAAAATACTATAATAAAAGAGTTGAGAGCCAAATCTTTGTGGACGTAACCCGGGGGGTGAACCACAATACATCTATGTTATGTGATGAATGATTGTATATCTTTATCATCTTCAATAGTTATTATTATGTTGAATGAATGAGTCATTATATTTTTTTTTAGATACTGTTACGATATTGAGGGACTAAGCTATTGGATTTACTGCATAGTCGTGAATAACAGTAGGTTGAATTTACAAGTTATAATAATGGTTCAATGCATTTCTATCTTATTTCACACTCAATCCTAGGCTGTAAACACCTAAGTTTTACAACCAACCATTAAATCTATCTCAAGTGAGATTGCGTAACGCATTCTGTGTGCTGTGTTGCCTTCTGGTTTACCATGAAAGCCGATAGTTTTAGAGGCTTTGTTGGAAACCTGAAAGACATGAACCCTGGGTCCATACAAACTCAGATAGTATAGAAGAGAAGGAGAACCAACAAATGGTTTCGTTGTCGTTGGTAGGAACAAGAGAGGATTGAGTAGAGGAGACAAGTCAAAAATCTGTTGGAGACAGATCGAGAAGATATTAAGGCAGAGACCAATGAGCCATTATAAGGGAATGTTGAGACTGTGGAATCCCACAAAAGAAGAGATTGAAACTTGGCTAAGAACTAAGGAGCTAGAGTTTGCACAGAAAGACAATAAAAACCCTAGACTAACACCTCACAAATATCTTGAGAAATATGTGTTTACTGATTTGCACGAAGTCTTTTTCTGTGATTTTCCACATCTATTGCAGGAGTGGATACTAAGGTTGAAGGATAAACATGCAATGAACCATTTTCGATAGCTAGATTGGACCCCAGTACAGATTGAGCAGCTACAACAGGTGAACAACAAATTCACTCGCATAATAGATTTTTGGCTGGACAACATCGTGGCAAGGTTTATAACAGAGTTTGCAGTCGACACATCGAAGTTGTACAATGCAACAGAGTAATAATTTCTATGAGGACCCCAAGGAAGGTACATTCGATCGTTGTATACTTCTATTAATATAATAGTATATCACAAAGGTGTAATGATGATGGAATCAAACAACTAAAATTTCTTACGTACATGGGGGAAGGGGGGAAGAACTGATAGAAAAAGGAGAAATGGAAGGAGGAAATGATAAGGGAAAGAAGGAGGAACCCTTGGACCCAATCGTGATAGATGATGACCATATCAAGTATATCATGGTGACAACTGGAAAGATGCATAGCGGAGTACCCTACTAATACAAGGTGAATACCAAGAAGAGAGTCGTAGCCGCGAGGGAAGGCTTGGCGAGTGATGAGGAAGAGGTAGAGGATCTCCGGGATGTAGAGCAGATTGAGGAAATTCTATGCACAAAATATGAGAGGAAGACGTCAGGTCCAAGAGTGGGAGGATAAGGAAGCCATCCTATCCATATTAATGTTAGTGTGGAACCCATAAACCCATGTGCGACTAATACATCAAAGAGAACACCACCATTTAGACAACTGAAGTTCAGAAGTAGTCATACAGCAGGAAGTACATCTACACAAGGAACAACAACTGGAGGAGGTAGTTCAGGCAACACTAGTTAGGTATCTACATCGTGCGGAGGTAATAGTTCAGCATTCAGAATGGCAGGACACGATCCCACCATCAGGTTATCAAAATTTCGAGGAGAAGTAGCAGAAGACCCTTAGAAGCATTTATTCATTTGTGCAAAGATATGGGAAGCGAAATGAATCACTGATGAAGATACCAAACTTGCGCAGTTAGTAATTATGCTAAGAGATCGTGCACTAGACTGGTACATGAGTCTAGACACAAACAGTGCCCCCAGGATGACATAGACATTGGAAAACATTAAGAAGTTACTGATACATGAGTTCCAGAAGCCGAGCTCAGAATATCAGTACATGAATGAGATGATCGAAATAAGACAGAAACCAGGAGAATCTATATGGGAGATGGATCAGAGATTCAAGCGACTGAAGGGAAAGTTAAAATATCTCATGACTGATATGCAACATCGTCACTTGTTTGTCAACTCACTACTCCCACACTTAAAATACCCTTTACGACAACAAAAATTTCATACGCCAGCAGAGGCTCTGCAGGCAGCCCTGAAACTAGAAGAAAACTAGTACCAGCAGATAGATCCATCTATCGAAGAATTGAAGGAGGATTTGAAGAGTCTAACGTTTGAGCTAAATCAGAATAAGAACAAGGACAAACGAGAAGATGCTTGGTGTACCACATGCAGGACATAAGGCCACCACAAGAACGAATTTCCTAAATTCGAGCAGTACATGGCAGTAGGAATGCCAAACCCATTACCAACAGGAGGACTATGGTGAAAAATCTGCAAGAAACCAGGTCATGACCCTTATCACTGCACGATGATGCAGAAATACCAGACAGTCCCAAAGAGATCATATTTCACCTTTTTCAAGTCAGTGGGCCACGACGATAAATATTCTAGAACTATGGAGTTGATGAAAGAAAGGACATCATATGCATATAGGGTGCAGGCTGAAATGATGACTGGGCAAGTTGTGCCACAGTTCAATCAAGTTCGAGCCCCATACAACATTGTGCAACATAAGTATAATATTGCGCAACAACCATATAATAACGCACAACCACAGTACAATACGACACAACCTCATTACAATACCACACAGTACAATCAGGCACTTTAGTATAACGCGTTGAGAGGAGATCGAGCAGGCTACAGAGGTGTAGGACGAGCCAAAAGAGGTTTCAGACGAGGTCGAAGACCAATAGTATGTCACAATTGTCAAAAACTGGGACATTATGCAAGGGCATGTCCACTTCCACCAACAACTTGTATGTATTTTTGTGCATCAGACCACGATACAGAAGAATGTCTGACACTACTAGTAAAGATCCAGGAAAAGCGAAACCAGAATAACCAGAATGTTCAATGGATTTCAGTCGAAGCAAGGGATGAAGGATGGAATATCTACATAGTTACCTATGGAGGAGACAAAACAATTACTGACGCAGTTCGACAAGAACCAACACATAATCAATGGGTGAAGAAGAACACCGAACCAAGGAAACAGTTCGACCCGCAGAACAAGAAGGCAATATTTAAGGAAGCCAGACAAGAATTTTAGGAGGACATAGTGTCAACTTCAACTGTGCAACAAAATAAGGAAGCACCAGAGTATGATATGCCTCCATCATTGGATCATACCAATGAAACACAACCCATGGGACAAGTAAGTACAATCAAAGGCTTTTTGCAATCATGTGTAAAGGTATTAAGTGATCCATCATCTGTGAAAATATTGCAAAACATACTAGAAAAATGTAGCATTGAGATGGAAGGGAAGATAGAACCAAAAATAATTAATCACCTACACAAAACAAGAAGAAAAAGTAGGGAGTTTAGATTGAATGCTAACATTGGGGATTTCAACATGGGTGACATTATACTAGATCTAGGATCTGAAGTTAAGGTATTACCAAAAAATACATGCCAATGCATGGGAGAGCCCACATTAGGATATTCACATGTTCAATTGAAACTGGAAAACCAACATAGAGTCCTACCAATAGGTAGACTGAAAGGAGTGACAATCGACCTAGATGGAGTGCGCACTAAAGCCGATTTTGAAGTCATTGAAATAGTGGATGGCACAACACCTTACCCGAAATTGCTTGGTCTAGATTGGGCATTTGAGAACCAGGCCATAATCAACCTGAAAACCAGGAAAATGACATTTGAGTCAGGAGAATACAGGGTCATCGTGCCATTATACCCATCAGAAGGAGAGAGGTTTGTAGAACCTACTTGCCTAAACTTGGAGGAAATCGGCCAGTTGTACTGAACAACTACGCGCGATGAGGATTATGTATACCCAACTATAGAAGGGATACTCAGTTGATGGAGCATTACTTCATGTGCAACAGATTCAGATATTGGTTTAGAAAATTGGCAACAAAGGCTATATGAAGTATCCACGAGAAGATGTGCAAGAATAGACCGCGTAGTAAGATGGGTAGACACAGAAATCAGAGAACCACCCAGTTTTCACGGAGTAAACAATTTGGAAACATTCTTAGCACAGTATGAAGACGAAGTCTTAGAGAACTAAATACTATTAGCACTTGATCTAGCACTCAAGGCCACACCCGCAAGATGGTGGGGCGCACACAAAGAGACAATTACAGATTGGTACCAATGTAAGCAGTTACTGTGCATAAGGTTCGACATAGAATAGAGAAACAACAAAAAACAAAAGTATGATGGACAAAGGGCACCATCGAAACACTTGGAGGAGTGTAAAACACTGTGGAAATTGACACCCCCAGAGGAATGGCCTCATCATTTCATACACACCCTAGAGGGCATACCAGTGAACTGGTATATTGACTAGGAATTGCGTAAAGGAACTACGACATGGACAACATTGCAACATAATTTCACAGTCCTCTTCTTATTCAAGCACAAGAACCCCGACATAAATGCAACTCTCAAACAGATAAGAGGAGTGATATTCATCAAAGAACTAGAAGTAGAACTTATCACAGAAGAGAAACAACAGAACAAACAAACAATCAAGGAAGTGTTATCGTGTTACCATGTGCAAGAGGAAGCACCAGATGAAGACAATCTGTGTGATATTCAGATTGAAGAAGAAAAAGGTGAAAGAGATGTGGAAGGACCACTGATAGAATCAGAAGTCAGTTTTGCACTGATCAGAGTAAAGAAAGTCAACATTGGGACAATGGAGCATCCCAAATTGGCCATCATTGGAGATTACCGGGATGTGAAAACAGTGGAAAGAATCATAGAGTTGTTGCACGAATACAACGATTTGTTTCCCACAACATTTACAGAGATGAAGGGTATAGTAGGAGAACTAGGAGAGATGAAGATACCACTCAGACTTGAAGCAAGATCGATCAACCAATGACCATATAGACTGAACCCAATATACAAGCAAAAAGTCAAAGTTGAGATCGACAAGATGCTCGAAGCTGGCATCATAGAACCGGTCGAAGAGTCAGAATGGATAAGCCCGATGGTAGCACAGGACAAGAAAAAAGGAGGGATAAGGATATGTGTCGACTTGAGGAAGTTGAACGATGCATGCCTACATGACCTGTTCCCTACACCTTTCACAGATGAAGTATTAGAGAATGTGGGAGGACATGAAGCTTACTCATTCACTGATGGATTTTCAGGCTACCATCAAATCAAGATAACACAAGAAGATAGGTATAAGACCATGTTTGCAACATAATGGGGGTCATATCTGTACACAGTCATGTCGTTTGGACTGAAGAATGCACCAACAATCTTTTCCAGAGTAGTCATTGTTGTGTTTAAGGAATTCATCCACTAGTTTCTCGAAGTATACCTGGATGATTGGATAGTCTACAGTTTGTTGAAAAACCATGTATAAGTCTTACGCCTGATGTTAGAAATATGTAGACAGTGTCAAATATCACCGAATATAAATAAATGCATATTCGGAACACCGTTCGGGATACTATTAGGCCATATAGTACAAAAACAAGGTTTACTAGTAGATCCTGCAAAAATTGCATTCATCGTTAACTTACCACCACCAAAAACAGTCCGTCAGCTAAGAGCGACGTTGGGAAACACATGTTACTACAGGAAATTTATCAAAGGATATGCATAGATCACTGCACCCATGGAAAAGATGCTAAGAAAGGATACAAATTTTCAGTGGAACGACGATTGTCAACACGGTCTGTATATGCTAAAGGAAAAGATGGTCACCGCACCGATATTAGTATTTCTGGACTAGGAGAAGACATTCCACATCCATGTAGATGCATCAACGATAGCACTTGGAGCTATCTTGGCATAGCCAGGAGCAGGAGACTTGGATCACCTGATAACATTTGCGAGTAGAAAGTTATCAGACTCAAACCAGAACTACAACACGATAGAAAGAGATAGCTATGGTCTATGCATTGCAAAAATTCAGACACTACTTATTGGGAAAACACTTTAAGATGTTCACAGATCACTCATTCTTGAAATACCTAGTCAACAAGCCAGTGTTGGGGGAGGGGGAGAATTTTTCAATGGTTACTACTATTTCAAGAATTTGACTTTGAAGTAATATTCAAACTAGGAAAGTTGAATGTAGGACTTGACCACCTATCAAGGGTCACAAATGGAGAAGAACCTATGAATTTAGAAGACAACTTTCCGAATGCACAGTTATTTTTAGTCAAGATCGCTGATGAATACTTCACAGATATCATTCAGTACTTGAGCACAGGTACTGCGCCGCAAGAATATAACACCGCATAGAAGAAAAACCTGGTAGTCCGCGCTGCCAACTATCAACTAATTGCAGGACACTTATATAAAATGGGTGCAGATAGCATCTTGGGAAGATACGTGTTAGAGCACGAAAGACCAAGGGTTTTAGCAGAATCCCATGAGGGAATAACAGGAGGGCATTGTGCAGAAAAATCTACTGTGCATAAGGTATTGCGCGCAAGACTATGGTGGCCAACAATTCACAGAGACTCGAAGGAGTACTGTCAAACATGTGACGTCTGTCAAAGGGTAGGCAAACCCAACATAAGGGACGAGATTCCATTACGACCACAAGTAACATTATAGGCATTCGAAAAGTGGTAAATAGACTTTGTGGGGCCAATCAACCCACCAGCAAAAAGAACAAGAGCAAGGTACATTATCACCATGACAAAATATTTAACAAGATGGGCGGAAGACACACCAGTGAAGGATTGCAACGCAGAAACAACAACACATTTTCTATTTGAAGTAATCACTAGATTTGGGTGCCTAAGAGTTTTGATGAGTGACCAAGGCACACAATTCATAAACAACACCATCAAATCTATGAATGAAGAGTTCGAATCCCATCACCAGAAGAGCACACCATATCACCCATAGGAAAATGGCACAATGGAAGCATTCAACAAAATTCTGGAGAACTCACCGACAAATATCTGTAACGTCAACAAGGATGACCGGGACCTCAAAGTACCAACAGTGTTATGGGCATACAAGACTACATGCACAAATTTGATAGGGCACACACCATTTAAATTAGTTTATAGCCAAGAAGCAGTGGTGCCATTAGAATTTTTAGTACCAAGCTTGCGTGTAGCAGCAATCACAAAAATGAAAGAACGAGGCATAGTACTTGAAATATTGAATAAACTATTGACCATGGAGTAAGATCAGATCCTAGCAGGATTCCACCAACAAGTTCAGAAAGCAAGAGATAAATCATGGCACGATAGAGACATCAAGAAGAAAATGTTCAAGGAAGGAGATCTAGTACTGATGTATGACAACAAATCGTTTCAGCACCCAAGAAAGCTCAGAATGCATTGGTTAGGACCATACAAAGTACAATCTATCACAGATGGAGGAGATCTACAATTGAGAGATTTAACAGGTGCAGAACTCAGAGGGATGATCAATGGGAGCCAACTGAAGCTGTACAAGGACAGTTGACCATCCACTGTGCAGTAAAAACAACAAAAAAAAATAGTATATCGAAAAAGAACCAAAGAGGGCATAGTACTCCAAAGGTAGAAAGGCCATGCGAATTTAGAAACACAACTTCAGCGAGGAGAAGGACAACGGTCACATAAAAATGGAAACGAGCGGGAAAAGGAAAGTCGGCAAAAGCATGATGACATGACAGCACTAGGCAGAATTAAAGGACAGAAAGGACCGATGGGACGCCACATTAATCACGCCAACAGAAGATGATAAGGAAGATTAATGGCAAGTATGAAATCACTAGATATGCATTGAACCTGTAATTAAGGTGCATTAAACCGATAATCAAGGAAGCGTCCTCGACAAGCTTCATGGGAAATCCATACAACACACGGACGCGGGAGCCAATAGTCTATTCACGAAAAGAGAATAGACAGAGAATGACAGAAGCTAAAGAGCACAAAGAGAGTTCACAGAGATCACATAAATTTTTCGAATCCATCAGACATTTGACATTCACCACCCAAGAAAGCAGACAAGAGTTAGACCGCTAGGAAAACTAGAGTCTAGACCAAGTCACGAGGACAGGTGGAGGAAGGTGAACAACAACCACCGGAAATCATCAACATCAACTAAATCCCATACCTCGAAACAACACTGGTGCACTCGACACCCATTATGGAATAAATACAACATCCAACACTGAAGGGAAAGAATATAGACATACCAACAGAAGTGTAGGAGCCGCAGAACCAGGAAGAAGAAACCCTGAAGGAGGTGCAACCAAACAACACCAGACCAGCTCCGACAGTCACTAGAATGACACCTAATTTGAAGACAACAATCGAGATGGACGAGTCACAAACAACCATATAATACCACCCAACAGAATGGATGGTCGAAGATGTCCCAGCTTGGCCGTAATGGTATACGGAGGAACAACTGAAAGTTGCTAGAACTTCAAGCCAGCCACCACCGACGAAGAAATACAAGATATAGATACCCAAGTCACCTTGCAAAAAACCTACAACATCAATTGTTCTATTGCACATACCAGCTAGGGTACAGGGAGGACCAGAGCTACTGGGTCATACTAGGAAGATCAAATACCTAGACCACGATGTAGCAGACGAGGACAAGTTTCTGGAACTTGCGAAGAGGGTATTCTTACAAACTATGGTCACAAATCGGGTGGGAGAACTGATTGAGTAGCCACTCTAGTGGGAAAAAGGGCTGTAGAAAATGAGAATTTTAGGTGTGTTGGACTTACTACATTTTGGTAGAGGGAAACACACAACTGCATGTGTCAAACAACTGTTAGCAGTCATGCATGATGGGGATATCTGGTTAGACAAGTGCGTCTCGTTGACGTAGAGCTGATCACGAGCATAACAGGATTTCCATCTCAGGGCATGGATCCCACGTTGTTTCTGGATGAAAAAAACAAGGAGAAAGCACTAGCAGAAGAGATGAAGAATAAGTATGGCACCGACAGGGGGACAAGAGGAATAATCATCAAGAGGATCAACGATGCAACCACACAATTGGGCGTGGAAATCTTATCCTACAAGCTGCTAAGAAAATGCTGCAGGGAGGAAGTCCCAGCCAGAGTTGTTGCAGTTGCAGCTCAGTGCGCAGAAGGCACCTCAATGAGTTGGGAACCATATCTCTTGAACTTGTTCCTGGATGACTACAAGGATGTGCAGGATCTAGGCACAGAGTTCCACTATTCATGGTTGATCACATTAATAGCCTTCATGGGATGGAAAGAGCCAAGGTATGTAGTTTTTTGTACCAGACCAAAACCAAACCAGGGAGCGAGGTATTTGTTGCTCAGAGCCAGGCCAGAGTCAAGGAGAAAAAAGGTGAACGAGGCCATATTTGAGGGATACCTACGTGACCTACAAGAATGCATCTCCAAGCTATGGAGAATCACACTAGAAGTTGTCACGCGATATGGGGACATTGCCAATTTCTAGGCCACACGACACGCAATGTGGATACAGGCAAGGAAGGATACAGATAAATAGTGGCTACAAATGCACTACTACATCATAGACAATGACATTGACATGGTCATCAACGAATGGGACAACGAATGGAGGATTCCAATCATCACCCAGGACCAAGATAGGGACCCAGAATGAAAAGAAGGATAAGACACAGCTGTCCAAGGAGAAATAGCAACACGCCAAGCCTGCAACAAAGCCCAACCCATAAGCAATAGGGGAAAGCAAGAGGCCAACCACGCAGATAGGAGGTGCACACAAAAAATCAAAGTCACAAAGAACACCGCCAGAGTATACGATCACAGAGGAATATGGGGAAATGATAGCCCGAATGGTCCAAGATTGTCTATCCAAGGACTTCGACCATGCTACACACCACAAAAATAGGATTGAAGAGAAATTGGTAGACATGTGACAACTATTCAAGCAAATCGGGGAAGGGAAGACAACAAGTAGCAGGGGAACAGAGCCATCAACACCACAGACGAAGGGAAGAGTGGAAGAATAAGAATGATATCCAATCCAGTCATTACCACACTCGAACACAACATTCCATATCACACCGAGTATTTTGCGAATGGATGAGATTGTGGGGCAGACACGCGTGAACGACTTAAGCCAAATCCAACTAGTGTTGACGAGGATGCCCACTAGAGATCTACACAAGTTGTAGGTTAGCTTAAACCATGAGGTATAGTCTCGCACACACAAAGACTTAGTCGAATTGCAACAAGCAACAAGGAAATGATACAAGCTAGAAATAGTCTATGAGCAGGCTAAATCTGAGACCCAGGAGAAAAGGGAGTGCATAAGAGGATTGGAGCAGAAAGTGGCAGGAACTCATGAGAAGATTCCACAGGCCGCGTAGAGTGATGAAATCACAGCAACATAAAATATTGATCGGATTGCATAGGCAATCGATCAATATCAGAAGGAGATTGATAATCTTCGAGAGTAGCTCATACCAACCACTCCAATAGCAGTCAAGGAGCAAAGGAAGGAGGAGGCAACAACGCATTTGTAGGGGATAGAGCAGTGGGTCAGCACAGCAACAGACTTGTTTGATAAAGCAATGCAGCTATGGAATAAGTTAGAGGAGGTTCAACAGATCCAAAAGTGGGATAAGGAAGAAGAAAGGATCAACACAATAATCTAAGAACTCAAACAGATGCATAAGATAATGCCAGTTATGGAACACGTCAAGGGAACGCAAGAAAGGAATAAATTATGGGTAGAGCTAACTACCGTGCAAACATAGAAATAGGAATGACAGGCTCAAATGGAACTATTGCAAGAGAGGGTAGCAGAAGTCCTGGCACAAGTAGAGGAAGCCAAGACACAGATAGCACAAACCCAGGCAGAGTGCGTGGAATTGGTTATGGATATAGTCATAGTCCAAGTAGTGGATACACTCAAGGAGAAGACTGTGCAGGCACAGACATAGGTAGCAGAACTCAGGGAAAATTTCTAGGGATCACCAAGGATGTCTAAGAAACACACAAAGATTAGGTGGCTCGGGATGAGCCACATGTCAGTGTTGGGGGCCTGTTGGAGGCAGGCCAAAGGCCAAAGTGGAAAAGCAAGGCATTTTTGGGAAAGAAAGGATGCAAGGGAAAAGCGACAACTGGAAGGAAACACAACACATGCACATGCAAGGAAAGCAATAGCTGGAAGGAAGAACAACACACGCATGGGAGGAAGACCTAACGATAGTAGGGTTATGGTTTTGGTAAGGTATTGTAAATGGTTGAAGAGCCCGAAATGTATAAATATAGATACGTAGGTATCATAGGGGGTTCAACATATAATCAGTTCAGTTCACTCGAAATTATTATCATGCTATTGTAGTTACGCATGAGTTGATGCGGGACGTAATGTCTTGCTGTAAGACCTATTTTGTATAAGCTTTTGGGCTAGAGAGATGAAGAAGGGTAGATATTGTGGGTTAGATAGAAGGTTGTGGATCCTGGTGCGATCTAGTCTACCTCACACAGATCTTACCCGACTGGGAAGAGTTGTAAGCGTGCGGCGTTGTAGATACGAAAATACTATAATAAAAGAGTTGAGAGCCAAATCTTTATGGACATAGCGCATGGGGGGTGAACCATGGTACATCTGTGTTATGTGATGAATGCTTGCATATCTTTATCATCTTCAATAGTTATTATTATGTTGAATGAATGAGTTATTATATTGTTGTTTAGATACTGTTACTATATTGAGGGAATAAGCTATTGGATTTATTGCATAGCCGTGAATAACAATAGGTTGCATTTACAAGTTATAATAATGGTTCAATGTGTTTCTCTCTTATCTCACACTCAATCCTAGGCTGTAAACACCTGAGTCTTACAACCACCCATTAAAGCTATCTCAGGTGAGACTGCACAACGCATTCTGTGTGTTGCGTTGCCTTTTGGTTTACCAAGAGGGCCGAAAGTTTTAGAGGCTTTGTTGGAAACCCAAAAGACATGAACCCTGGGTCCATACAAACTCAAATAGTATAGAAGAGAAGGATAACCAATAGGAGTCCCGGACGCTCACACCACCTTTTCTCCCGAAGTGTTTTCTTCCGAAGTTAAGGATGGTGCTCCACACGTCCCTCTCATTCGACAGTGGGGATCCACTTTGGGCGTCTCTCTACTCCACTATTCTTTCTCCCTACTTCCGAAGTACGCAACCTACTGACGCGTGTCTTTCCTAGATCGATGACTATAAATTACTTCGGCTCTTCAGGCTTCGAGAGTTTCAATCTCTCCCCACTCGCTTTCTCCCGGAGTGATTTCAATTGAAGTCAATGATATGTCGACGCATGTCTCTCTCAAATCGACAGTCATGATTTACTTCAGGAGTTCTAAACTCCCATGACCCCACTTTTCTCCAATGTGGCTATCTCCTGAAATGGAAGATCTGCTGACACATGTTCTCAACTGACGGATGACTCATATGAATTCTGACTCTCCAGCTTGTAACTTCCGTTCAAGGGTCCTTTAGATCCCAGTGTGTGCCACTCTGAGAGGGACACCTGAAAACCCCGTCACTCAACACATCTGTCCCCATGCACTCTCGACGTAATACCCACATTCCCTCGATCGATAGGGTCCCGAAGGATCCGGTCTAGCATTACTTCGCTACTTTGTTCTTCGAGAGTTTTGGCATTACTAAGCCTCTATTATCTCGAAGCGATCAATGCTGGACTGACTACCTCATAGATCTAATGGTCGGGATGGCTCCCAGGCATCCTTAGATCTAAGGCCCATATTAAATTTGGGGATTATACCTCCCTTACGACGAACTCGCTCAATTCACTGAAATCGCGAAGTCTGAGGGACTCAAGGGGTTAACTCTCGCACTCTTTCCCATATCCAATGGTCACAACAGACCTTGGCTCTTCCAAAAAAGATCCTGTCCGTTCGTATTCCAAACAAAGGAACTTTCCCTTTCGATACTTCAATCTCACTATTCTTCCCGAGATTTGTTAGCTCTGAAAGGCTTAAGAGCTTTGTGCTCTTTCTCTTGAACTTAACACTTAGAATAATTCTTCCGAGCACCCCTTGCGCTCATTCATCAACTCTAGAACTTAAGAGGTTCTCGAACTATGGCCACCTCGCAGAGAGCCTGTGCATACATGCACTACCTCTCCTGAGCTTAATAGACTCCTTCCTCCAGAAGACTCAGAATGACTGGGAGTGTTGACATGCACATGTGAAACTATGCTCAAGATCGTCGAACTCACAGTTCATTTATTTTAACTTGACACACCACAGGGCTTAAACATTTACGTTTACAAGCCAGATAATTCCTTACTTGCTTAAATACACAATCATGCAAAATTAAAGGGATATAGTATAGCCATTAATCAAACATGCACATCCTTGAAATATTCATAGGATATCCAACTTTAATTTCCAGTTACAATTCAATTACACAGGATATGAGAATACTTATCTATTATAGGTTGTAGCCAACTAACTCACTGTGGGTGTATGCCTTTCCACCCAACCATAGGCTCAGAGGCATTCATTCATCATGGGGAATATCGATAATATTACAAATATTATCACTTATAAATTTAAGGAGAATATGTGGTGTGATAAAGAATTAGTGGATAAAAAGAAATTAAGATACTACAAGGAGGTGGTCAACCCTAATTTAGAAGATCAAAATTACCTCTCACATTTGAAAAGTGCAAAGAAGAAAATCAACATTGCTAAAATAAGAATAAACTCTCACGATCTACTAATTATCTTCATCATATTGTAAACAAAATTAGCTATATATATATATAAACAAAATTAGTAATAAAGAATTAACATTTTTATTACTAATTGTAAAAGTTTTTTCGCAAAAATTAAACATTTAATAATGTTTAAGCTTTTACAAGTTTGGTTATGTAAAAATGAATTAAGATGTGGTGAACTTAAGCAAAATTGCAAAGCTTAATATTATGGAAAATTAGATTCGGTAATAGAATAGAACATAGTTGCACGGGAACCACTCCCGGCTTCTAGCATCTTTGAAGCTCGTTCCCAAACTTTTGGGAGCTTGGGAACGAGTACATCCAATTGGTTCAGAACGGTTTTGGGAACTTAGGGAGATTTTTGAGAGCTTCAATTAAAATATAAATATTTTTATTACATTATTACAAACACATAATTTATTACTGTTGTGGTGGGAAATCCCCCTACGGACTAGCATTTAGGGTTATATCATGCATGTAGATGAGACCGAAAGAATCCTACTTTCTACCGTCATCCCAAACCTAATCCCCATTTCTTTTAAGCAAATACATGGTTAGATAAACATGAATTTTTTCGGGCGTTCAATGTCGATCCTTCTTCACACTTGATCGCTTGTTAGCATCTCTCCTCCTAAGGCTGACTTGCATACAAAACAAGCAACAAACTATACATGCATTTTACCTATAGATTAATGGGTTAGAGATTCAAACATATATTCAATAAACTATGAAGAACTCATATAGTGGGACGGGAAAAGCATTTCTTTATTAATTTTAATGAATCAACTTACAATGTCGAGACCGGCCACCGCTCCGCGAACCTGATCCTGGGCTCCACTTCAATTGGCCTCCAACTTCTTTGCTATGTATCTCTTCTTGCACAAGGATGGCTAAAGGGTTGGGACAATGGGAATGTACAATTGGGTAGAGTTTCTTTACTATTATTCTCCTCCTCCAAATGGGACCCCTAACCCTTCTTTTATAGGCTAGAAGAAGCTAGGTATTTGGACAAACCCTCGGCCATGCATGGCTGGAAGGTTTAGTTAACTTACCCAAAGTTGTGTGTTCCGTCGACAAATTTCCTTTTTTCCTGCTTTTTTAGGTACACGCGGGTTGTTTTGGGTCAGCGAGCGTGTACATGCGTGTAGTAATAGAGTAGGGCGCATGGGCCTTTATAAAAGAGGTTTTTGAGAAGAGTTGTTCAGCAGTGCTTTGGCAAAAAAGGGCTATGAGATGGCTTGATGCCAGGTAAGCATGTATGGTGCAAATTAGGGTTATAACAGATGCCCCCTAATGTGTGAGGTCAGAAGAGAATTTGATGGCCGAAATACATTACCAATCTTTACTGATGTGCCGAACAAGTGAGCCCAGGGACCAGAAATAGGGAGGCGTCATCTGCAAAAATAAAAATTATCTCACCGAGGTGGGCATACCCATGCTCGGGATAAAATAAATGCATAGCTACCAATCAAATACACTGTAGATCCATGTCATACAACTATATAAAATGTAGCAGCGAACAATACATAGTGGAGCTACATCTCGAAATCAAAAAGATATACATGTAGAGTACCCATCTTCTTAGAAGCTGATAAGGCCTGATGGCCAGAGATGAGGTCTTCAGAGCTCGAGAAACAACTTCAAAATCCTCAAAACTTGGGTAGGAGTGTAATATGACTGTACGACTTCACTACCTAGAGGTCTTCGACGGCTCGTCGGTCATGGACTAGAGAATCTTGATGATCAAACTGAAGGCTTCATTGATTTCAAACAAAGACTTGATTGGACGTTTGGGATGGCCGGGTATGAGGGCAAGAGACAAACTGCAGAGGGGCCGACTCACGCTTGGTGAAAAACTTCCCTTGGACAACAGCATGAAAAATGATGAGACTCATGCAACATTGCATTAACATACGTTTACGAGGTAGGAGGCAACGCAAAATCTCCATATGTTTGGAAGAATAACCAAACGGAGGAGGACACAACTCTATGTAGTGAGAACAACTTCCTAAAGTCATATTACATCCCAGGGTTTGATGAAAAAACGGACATATGTGCTTTATCCAAGGGCGACTCATTATGTTGCTAATAAAGAAAATACTTTTCCCTTCCTCTTTTGGGGTATATTTGATTTTTTTGTCTTTTTCAATGATTTTGGAAAAAAGAATAAAAGAATGTTACATTACAAAGGAGGATCGAGTGTCTCAAACATACTAGTTCCAAGCACACAGAACATAGGGATGCTCAGGGAAAAGGGACATATGCAAGAAAAGGACACTCGAGAAAAATCCTCCAGGGGCCAAAGGTGTCAAGACGCAGATGAAAAGTGCTATAGGGCTTGCGTATGAGGCATGCTTTAGATGGTTCATTTGAGAGAAACATGGAGCCGACATTAGGCCAAAGACGCGGTTATGCAAATGCGATTAATAAAACACACAATGGTAACATCCTTCGATGTAATTTTAACGAGCCCAGAGAAGGTAAGCTCAGTGATTTTTCATATTTAGAGAGTCTAAAAAAATGTAAAAGGAGACTCCATTAGAGTACCTTTTTTGAAGATAGTCTAGTCGGTTTGAAAAAGGGGTAAACTAGCACCGACAAGACGTCTATTCAAAACCATTTTAACGAGTGTGAGAAAGACAAGATCACTCGACCATTTTTTCATTTTTAAGGAGTCTGAGAAAAGCTTAACTGTGGACTCCGTCAGGAATGTTCTTCTGGACCAATTTAACGAGTGTGAGAGAATAAGGTCACTCGACGATCTTTTCAATTTTAGGGAGTCTAAAAAGAGCTTAATTATGGACTCCGTGGGGGTTCCTTTTTCATAAATTTAGTCCCTCAGGCCCGAAAAAGGGTTAAAATGATACATGAGAGTACTCTTCTAGAGAATTGAAGTTCCATAAAGTATACCTTTGTTTGTACAGTTGACAGTCCGGACCAAAAAAGGGGTAAACTACCACCAGATAGATGTGACTTCAAATTTCAGTTTAACAAGCGTGAAAGGCCACAAGATCACTCGACAATCTCTTCATGTTTAGAGGGTCTGAAAAGGGCTTAAAAGAAGACCCGTAGAGGTTACTTTTCTCAGTTAATTCGGATGAGATTGAAAAGCATAAATGCAGTCTCGTCGGATGTTGCTTTTGGATCTCAAAGCGAGCTTGAAAATCAACAAAGTTAGCTCATGATCGACACTTTGTGGGTCGATGTTGGGTATCTCCTCGGGGGAGTAGTATGCTCCGATGAAAACATTGTCTACGACGCCAGGGGTTCTGGAGAGCTTTATAGGTACCATTTCAGCGATACTTGCCATATTACCCTTGGCATAAACAACACAAGTAGCCAAATGATTGATAGGACAAGACCTATCTCTAGTCATAGTCAAAGTGAATTCCCCTGCTTCGATTCTGCTTAACTCTGGGAGGAAGTATGATCTGTGATGAAGATCTTCCTAGGGTTTGTTTGGACTAGTCATTGCTTCAATTACAACTTCATCAGAGGGAAGGACTAAGTCTAATGAATCGGTGTCAACGAGAGAACCTTGAGCCCAAATAGGCTCTGGAAGTGGATCAAACTCTTGTGTAGGAGTTGGATCAGTGTTGGCTAAAGCTTGCTGGACTAAAGAGTACGCTACTTCAGTTGTGGACAAGGGCATGGACATGCCCAGGTGCCCTGTCCCATCCATCATGGTCGATGAGGAAGGAAGTATCCACGGATCGTTGAATTAAGTCCTGCGGAATGATGAAACTTAAAAAATCTCAACCTTATGGTGATTGGATATAAACTTGATATCTCCTTGAGGGGGTGGGTAATCAAAGGTACCCATCAAAGATGGGCACAAACCAACCCCTATGTTGACCATGCCTGGTTGAGGATTATCAATCATCAGGACTGTGGATGCCCCCAATGAAGGGTCAGGTCTGGAGAAAGACAATTGATCGATGGTCACAATCCAGCCTTCGTGTGGAAACAACAAGACTTGAAAAACTGTAGCAACCACAGCTTGCATGGAATAAGTCCAACTCCTTCCTAACAAGAGGTTATAGTTGAGGGGTGCATCGACTACTTCTACCTTGACACATATGGTCTTCCCTCCTAACTGCATGGGGAAAGAGGGAATGATACCATGTGGTCGGAACGAACGATCGTCGAAAGCAGCGAGGAGAGTAGGTGACAGAGACAAAACGGGCTGGCCAATGGCCTTCCAACATGCCAACGACATAACACATGGTTATGGTTTTGGTAAGGTATTGTAAATGGTTGAAGAGCCCAAAATTTATAAATATATATACGTAGGTATCATAGGGGGTTCAGCATATAATCAGTTCGGTTCGCTCGAAATTATTATTATGCTATTGTAGTTACGCATGAGTTGATGTAGGACGTAATGTTTTGTTGTAAGACCTATTTTGTATAAGCTTTTGGGCTAGAGAGACGAAGAAGGGTATATATTGAGGGTTAGATAGAAGGTTGTGGATCCTGGTGCGATCTAGTCTACCTCACATAGATCTTACCCTATTGGTAAGAGTTGTAAGCGTGCGACGTTGTACATGCAAAAATACTATAATAAAAGAGTTGAGAGCCAAATCTTTATGGACATAGCACATGGGGGGCGAACCACGGTACATCTGTGTTATGTGATGAATGCTTACATATCTTTATCATCTTCAATATTTATTATTATGTTGAATGAATGAGTTATTATATTGTTGTTTAGATATTGTTACGATATTGAGGGAATGAGCTATTGGATTTATTGCATAGCCGTGAATAACAATAGGTTGCATTTACAAGTTATAATAATGGTTCAATGCGTTTCTCTCTTATCTCACACTCAATCCTAGGCTGTAAACACCTGAGTCTTACAGCCACCCATTAAAGCTATCTCGAGTGAGACTGCGCAATGCATTCTGTGTGTTGTGTTGTCTTCTAGTTTACTAGGAGGGCCGATAGTTTTAGAGGCTTTGTTGGAAACTCGAAAGACATGAACTCTGGGTCCATACAAACTCAAATAGTATAGAAGAGAAGGATAGCCAACAGGAGTCTCGGATGCTCACACCACCTTTTCTCTCGAAGTGTTTTCTTCCGAAGTTAAGGATGGTGCTCCACGCGTCCCTCTCATTTGACGGTGGGGATCCACTTCGGGCGTCTCTCTACTCCACGGTTCTTTCTCCCTACTTCCGAAGTATGCAACCTACTGATGTGTGTCTTTCATAGATCGATGACTATAAATTACTTCGGCTCTTCAGGCTTCGAGAGTTTCAATCTCTCCCCACTCGCTTTCTCCCAGAGTGATTTCAATCAAAGTCAATGATATGTCGACACATGTCTCTCTCAAATCGATGGTCACGATTTACTTTGGGAGTTCTCAACTCCCATGACCCCACTTTTCTCCAACGTGGCTATCTCCCGAAATGGAAGATCTGCTGACACCTGTCCTCAACTGACGGACGACTCATATGAATTCCGACTCTTCGGCTTGTAACTTCCATTCAAGGGTCCTTTAGGTCCAAGTGTGTGCCACTCTGAGAGGGACACCTGAAAACCCTGTCACTCGACACATGTGTCCCCATGCACTCTCGACGTAATACCCACATTCCCTTGATTGATAGGGTTCTGAAGGATCTAGTCCGCATTACTTCGCTACTTCATTCTTTGGGAGTTTTGGCATTACTAAGCCTCTATTATCTCGAAGCAATCAACGTCGGACTGACTACCTCATAGATCTAATGGTTGGGATGGCTCCTAGGCATCCTCAGATCTAAGGCCCATATTAACTTTGGGGATTTTACCTCCCTTACGACGAACTCGCTCAATTCACTGAACTCACGAAGTCTGAGGGACTCAAGGGGTTAACTCTTGCACTCTTTCCCATATCCAACGGTCACAACAGACCTTGGCTCTTCTCGAATAGATCGCATCCGTTCATATTCCAAACAAAGTAACTTTCCCTTTCGATACTTCAATCTCGTTATTCTTCTCGAGATTTGTTAGCTCTGAAAGGCTTAAGAGCTTTGTGATCTTTCTCTTGAACTTAACACTTAGAATAATTCTTCTGAGCACCCCTTGCACTCATTCATCAACTCTAGAACTTAAGAGGTTCTCGGCCTATGCCCACCTCGCAGAGAGCCCGTGCATACATGCACTACCTCTCCTGATCTTAACAGACTCCTTCCTCCAGAAGACTCAGAATGACCGGGAGTGTTGACATGCACATGTGAAACTATGCTCAAGATCGTCGAACTCACAGTTCATTTATTTTAACTTGAGCCACCACAGGGCTTAAACATTTACGTTTACAAGCCAGATAATTCCTTACTTGATTAAATACACAATCATGCAAAATTAAAGGGATATAGTATAGCCATTAATCAAACATGCACATCCTTGAAACATTCATAGGATATCCAACTTTAATTTCCAGTTACAATTCAATTACACAGGATATGAGAATACTTATCTATTATAGGTTGTAGCCAACTAACTCACTGTGGGTGTATGCCTTTCCACCCAACCATAGGCTCAGAGGCATTCATCCTTAGCACTCTGTCCACCCATGTGCCAAGCCATGATATCACTAGGGAACTATGTCGTCTCTTAGAGACCTTCTCTCTATCACAGTATCCCTGCGAGGTTTATCATATGCTTTCTCAGCATCAAGCTCACATTCAATTCCTTCATGTCATGTTCTCTACACTTCCTTTTGGTTCACGCATCTCCTTTCGAGCTTATGCCCTCGTCTGGTGTTTCTTCTCTTACTATCCCTCTTCCTTACCATCCATGTGTATGTATATTACCTTCCTTATTTAGGAAGATTTTCGAGCTATCCCGCTCCTTCTGTCAGAAGGAAGCTCAGGTTTGCAGGTCTCTGTGGTACTTTGGGCCTAAAGCCCATGTTTCCATTCATGGGGGTGGTTGATTATTCAATAACCAACCCTTTCCTTCATTAACTGATTCTTTCCTCTAGAGATATCATGGCTCGTACTTCAAGGCTTCACCCCCAACAGTCAGTTATGGACAATTTAGCAATAATACATTTACATCGTCCACATGACTTAGCATGGTAATCCTATTTTATGATTAATTACAAGATGGGGGAAACATGGGTGTTACAATCCTTATGAGTTGTCATAGCTGTATTTTAATGGATGTTTGATTATTGTACTTCTATAAACGTTTTCATTGTTTTAAGTTTAGTTTCAAGAGGTTCTTGTGACTGAGCTTGTTCTTCACCTAACTACTAGAAGGTCTGATGCTCATAGCATACTAGTTCATTTTTCTCACCAATTCTTCCATATACTAATATTTACCCTCAAAATCCTGACTAAAGTTAATTAAAACCTCATCTTCTTATGCATACTAACCCAAATTTCTATGTTGAAATATCCATATGTGAAGTTTTGTCCATTTGACCCCCTGTCACAAATTTACATTCATAAATCTTTTTGATGGGTATTGGGCTTATCCTCTTTCAATCTGAGGGTAACTCTCAGTGCTAACATTCTTGGCGTCATTTTCGGGGAATGCATTGAAGACATTTCCCTGGGATTGAATGACAAAGAAATATTGATTTTGAAGGTGCATTAGAAATCAGTACATTGAATATTGCATCTTGCACCTGGCAACTCCATTGTTTCAATTGTGGCTCCTCAAGGAAGACACACGAGGTCCACTCCACACCTACCTATGGATATACCTGAAACTGACCCAGAGAAGATAATAAAGAAGGGAAAATCTTCTCAAGAAGTTTTTTCTACTACTACATCAGGTACTTCTAGGCATTTGCCTGATTCCATTTTTAAAACCCCAACAGCTGTATCCAATTCTCCTTTTCTGCCAACTGTTGAAGTTTTTAGAAATTTGGATTTTGAAACTTTTCCTGTTGAATACTCCTCTTTTATCCCAAAATTGAAAGAATAATTATGGACTTGGACATGGGTTAGTCGATCCTAAGAGATGGGGAAGCCATGTATCAAGGGTGCACTCTACACGAACATCGAATGGGAATCGGGTTAATATTCCTGAACCGAGACATGGAAGCGGACGACAACAACGACAAGAATGTTAACATTGAGAGTTACCCTTAGATTGCAAGAGGATAAGCCCAGTACCCATAAAAAATATTTATGAATGTAAATTTGTGACAGAGGGTCAAATGGACAAAACTCAGCAAATGGATATTTCAACACGAAAATCTGGCTAGTATGCATAAGCAGATGAGGTTTTAATTAACTTTAGTCAGGGTTTTGAGGGTAAATATGAGTAGATGGAAGAATTGGTGAGAAAAATGAACTAGTATTCTATGAGCATAAGGCCTTCTAGCAGCTAGGTGAAGAACAAACTCAGTCACAAGAACGTCTTGAAACTAAACTCAAAACACTAAAAATGTTTATAGGAGTACAATAATCAAACATCCATTAAAATACAACTATGAAAAATCATAAGGATCCTCCAGTAATGAGATTTAAGAGTAGAAAGAAAGAAGGTGATGATAAGAGGATGACTTCCATTAACCAAAATTTCTCAGGTCCAATACATAAAAACATGCAGATCCGTGTCAAATCGAAATATTACAGCATAGGGAACTCTGCTCAACCATTCGAACCCAACAAAACATTTTTCTAAGGCATTTATAACAAAAATAGTAGACCACAACTTCGGATGTGAGCTGGCCTCTCTAGCCTGGGATTATCCACAAAAAGATCCTAATCTAACATCTGTACAGGTGGATCTAACAGACTGCTAGAACGAGGGAGCCTGTTGGTAACAACTCTAACAAAAATAACTGTCATGAAGTGTTGTCGCTTGGGCACATTTCCTCTGCTTATTCTCCCTTCATGTTGATTCCTTTTCCATCTATGCCTTTGGATAACTGTGTTGGGAAACATATTGCAGTCAAAAGCGAATGGTGGCACTGGTAACTTGCGAGCCTAACTTAGTGCAGCTCTTTTATTGTAACATGTGTCTGCCAGACGATCATGGGGGGAAGTCGTGACTGGTTATGAACTGGAGGACGTGGAAACAGTTTCAAATAGGGAGAAGGGATTGAGTAAATGTGGATAGGTGGATGGTTTGTGGAAGACAAGTGGCACGAGGTGAGAGGTGGAGTATATACTCGGGAGGTGAAGTGTAGGGAGAAAAGTCAAAAGGTGGGCGAGCAGTTAGAGTGAGTGGAGGACAGATGTAAGCATGAGCGTGAGTCATATGGAGTGGGGGAGAGGTGGGATTCCAGAGGGGGGGGTAGGTGGTAAGCGAAAATAGGAGGGGGGTCCGAAATCATGAGTAGGAGCCACGTTAGGTGGGATCGAGGGGGAAGAAACTGCTTTTCTAGACCCCCCCGCCATTAAAGGTCGAACGGTCGAGGGGGGGGGGTCCAAAATGCATTGAGGACCGCTGATATAGATGCGATGAATGTCGTCGCTATCAATATGTGCGGGAATTACCCGCTACAGGACCAAAATTCTTTTACTTTTGAAACTTTGGTTAAAATAATATGCGCGGGTCATGAACTTTAGCAAATAGTGTGCCATTTAATCTTTTTACATACTTCTTTAGGAGAAAAATCTTTTGCCCATGACAAATTTATGTGATAACACATTGTATATCAAACATAATAAAATAAATGTATCATTGGTTGTAGATGGATGGAAACAGAGACTTGGGGGATTAGTTTCCACAAGAGAGGGGGGTCCAAGGGGGGAGTTATACATGCTCATTAAACCCAAACCATCTTTCTAAATTATTTTAGTATGAACCTTCTATTTCTTGTTTGAGTGTTCCCAAAGCCCAATCATTGAATGCATGTGAGGGGTTGGTGGGTAAAGTCACCTCACATAGTTATTGAGAGCATGGGCATGAGTACAATCAACCTTGGGAATTGGGAGAGTCGGGATGCATGGGAGAAAAAGGGAAATTTGTATGGAAAAAGGGGGTAGGTTTTACAGTGGGAAAGAGGAAGGAAAATGGGTGTGTAGTGTTGGGAGTTAACATGCAGTCATAGTGAATTTTGTGGAGAGTTCTTGGAGCTAGTAATTGCATGAAGAAGTAGGTTGTGAGACCTATGAGAAATATTTCTATGTAAGAATTTCCCAAGTGAGGAAGTGAGTTGTTTCTATTAGAATTCCTGAAGTCCTAGCAAAAAGATTTCATGTCCAACTTGTATTGGAGCCTTGGAGGGAAGTGGGATAGCCTGAGGGACTATGTGGTAAAGAAGGGGATCCCATTCCTTAGGTTGTGCAGGTTGAAGAGAAAAGAGAGTTGGTGAACTGTAATGGTTGTAGGAATTTAGTTGTTGTGAGGGAACAATAGACGCCTTTGGGGGACACCCTTTCTTGTGGATTCCTAGCCCCAACTTATTTGGATTATTTTGAGAATGACATGAAGACAAAAATATAGCAGAGATATAACAAGGAAATGCACAGAGATATTGCAAGAAACACATAAATATAGTGAAACTCAACTTCTATTAATGAATAAGAGAGAAACACATTAGAGAACACAAACCGGTAGAATGGGGTAGTTTATCTCTAAAAATAAAGAGATGTTGGCTACACTTCATTCACAACAAGCTTTACATCACACTCCATTGCATGCTTAAAGGGCCTCCTTCACCTCAATTACATATGAGAGAGCGAGAGGAGAACAATTCCCATGATGCACGTGGGATAAATTAATCTAAGTTTATAAAATTCCATAGGCATGTAAAATAGTAGGACTTCTCGGGCAGTCACCCATCCCAGTACTACTCTAGCCCGAGCGTGCTTAATTGCAAAGTTCTAATGGGATCCAGTGCATTAATGCTATGTTGTAGGCATGTACATAAGACCACTAGGAAATCATTACATGATGTATGTAATTAACAAATGAATATGGTATTACATTATATTCCCCATCAAAAGGGTGAATATCATGGTTTATCAAAAACATAATCTCGAAATGTTGATTCAGTGGAAAAGGTGGTTGGCCACCAAGATCCACCTGGATCACCAACTTGGGGGTGAATTTTGGTTGAGAACTGGAGCAACAAGTCTATGGTTGGGTGGAATGTCCATCTTATGTAGTCATTTTCTTGTTTGTTGATAAGCTAAGTTCACATACTCATTATGTTTAAATCTATTAAATGTTGAGTTTAATGGCTATGCATTTCACTCCGAGTTTGTGTTATTTATTGTTATACGCAGTGTGTAAATGCCACATTTGAATCTATGTTTTATGTGATTGAATGATGTTGTGTGTGTTTAATTTATGTTATGCATGTTTAAATCAATTGCATTCACATTTTTAATTATTATGGACAATTGCATGAGCTTGTATGTCATGCTGTGTATCTTTCCGCATATTAAAATAGTATCAAATTTATCTGCTAACTCCTTTTTGTAGTAATTAGTGGCCCATCAAAGGAGTTGGGTATGTTAAAATGTGGCATCGGGGCTGAAATTGGTAGTAGCAATACCTAGCTTAGAGGTTGGTTATGTTACAGTTTTGGTATCATAGCTTAAATAAGGTTATATGACCTGCCAAGAAGGATAGAGTCATTTAATTAATGGTATCAGAATATTAATTAATGAGGTAAATGAAATTTTAAAGATTCAGTTATGAGAGGTCGAATTTTTGTGATACGTGTCAAGGAGTGAGTCTGGGGTATGTTACACCATGCCTACAAAGAAGAATGTTGATCAATTTAGGAAAAAGGAAAAAGTTTGGGTGATGTATAAGATAACAATGATTTTGATATGCAAACTATCCAAAGTGAGTCAAGGAATCTTGAGCAAGGAGAAGTCAATCTACATTTGACTTAATTGGTTGATAATAGACAAAAGAAGTGGTTTGAAGAACTGAGACTAATAAACAAATGTGTTATTAGTTGTTGGTGCAAGTCAAGCTCAACAACATTTAGAAGAAATGTTGAAGAGAAGGATTCTGAAAAAGATAGATTTATGGTGAGGAGATTTTTGTTTACGGTATTGTGCTAAAGGATCCTTCCTTATGTCAAATGGGCACTTATGAGATTTTTTTCCTTGCAAGAAAAGGAAATCAAGCAACATTGAAAACGAAATTAAGAACTACATGTCCCAGTGTGTTGCCTAATCACCATGTACAAAGAAGTGTATACCAAGTGGACTAATGCATATTGTAATGCATGTTGAAATGATTAATCAATATAATAAATTATTTAGTAATCTAATAAATAAAATAGGGCTTCCCTTCCCCAAATGGGGTGTTGGTACATATTTGAATATGCTTTACTCACATCAACGCCCTTGAATGCATTGTGTACTTTAGTGCCTTGTTGTTTGCATTAGCACTTTCATTCACACAAGTAGTTAATCTTACTTAGTTGTTTTTTGGATTCCTTGCTTTAAGGAGAGATTTGTGGCATGCCTTTGCATGGATTTATTTCCAAAATCTCTCTAGCAAGCACTCGTATTTGTATTTCCTCGACCAATGTTGTTTGGTTGAATCAATCAACTAATGAGCATAGTGATACTCTTTTACATCAGTCTGGTTTTACTTCTCTGAACTATGTTGTTTTCTTTATACTCTTGATCTTGGGTGGTTTCATAGCCACTACATCTCAGATCTGTAGTCAAAGGCAATAAGCATTTCTACACTTTAGTTACTCAACCAAATCTCACATGGTATTAGAGCCTAATATTTTTTGAAGAAAATTTTCATTACAAGAGTGTTCTCTCTCTACTAAGTATTCCTTTCTCCCATATAACTATTTGATCTAGAGAATATCAAATGCAGGAGAAATATCATATTCTTGGGAGCTTCATTATGGTTCAATTTGTTGCTACAAGCCCACTAAACATGCTCGGTTATGACTTACGCTACCCAAATTCGAGCAACTCGAGTTGCCATGATGGTAAGTCAATTCATGGATCTGTTTGTTGTTGATAATTTCATGGAGATCACTAAAACTCTTCACTCCTCAACTATGTGATTCACTCTCCCACTAATCCCTCACGAACGTTGGTGAATTCTGCATGCAAGTTTTAGGGTTTTTTTATCACTGTGGATTTTGTTTACTACTACAACATATCCATAGCAACTACAGCAATAGATCTGTAGCCACATTAGACTTTTTTTTTTTTAATTTTAAGGTCATGGCCAAGCCATACACCAAATTGGTTTCTGAGACCCCCTTGTTTGTGGGACAAGGGACCCCCTTTGCACAAAGATTTGACTATTAAATTTAACAACTTCTATTTTTGTAGTTGCACCAATTATAATCATCTCAGCAATGAATCAAAGACAAGTTCCCCTTCTTATGCCATTCAATTAATAAAAACCCAACCAAGAAGTAACCAATCATAATTTATTATTAGTATAAAAATTTGAACAAATTTTATAATTTTTTTTTTGTAAGCTAACACTTTGTATTACCTTTTATAAACTTAAATGATAAAATATGTCACTGACACTGGTGCTAAGGCTACCAACAGAGGAAACAAACGCCACCACTAGGTGTGAAAGTTCCATAAAATAGTATTGTGCTAATTGAAAAGAGACATAGTTACATAATGCAAGCTATCATGAAACAACTTGGGTAGCTGAGCATGCCAAAAATGATGGGTTTGCAAACTAACAGATCATGCAAAAACTAGAAAGACCAAAACATAGTAGTCCATGGGAAATTATTTAGGAATATTGTTGTAAGGAAACACATGCCTAGATGATTTTGGCCATTTCAGAATCATTAAAGCTTGAAGGATCTCCTCATCGTTGCGTCTTTGTAGTGAGTCTTATGCTCCCGATTCCAAGAGCCAATCCAATTGTTTTTCCATCAGATCTTGCCTGAATTTTTGTTCGTCCTTGTCTCAGCGAAGCTCACGAATGATCTCTCTCTATGCCTTTGGGAAGCCTGGATGGGGAGGAGGACGAGAGTGGGAATTAGAAGCATTAGTTAGGTTTGGAACATGGATGGTGGAGCTCCAGGATAGAGGCTGAGTAAGATTGGGCTTGATATCTTCTTCAAGAGTGGCAAGGAAGGTTGTTCGAGACTCCATAACTGTATGGCAAGGGCAGTCACAGTCGTAGGTAGGAGAATGATGGGCTCGATAACCATGACCCCGGAGGTGCAAACTGAGACCACTGGCTCACTTCGACTAGCCTCTCTCTAGACTAGGCACTGGGAATGGTCACAACAAGGAGATGAAACAAGAGACGAGAGATGAGGAAATTGAAAACAAGAGATGAATAAAATGAACTCAGACCAAGATAAAATGAGATAGCGGTGGTCGTCATGATGGAGATGTCAATCATGTTGCACCATATGATTTCATATCCCATTCCCACCACACGAGAGAGGAGTGGGACCAGGTGGATCGTTGGCTAGGGAGGGTGGCATACCAATGTTTAATGAGTGTCGTCGATTTCCATTCTCGAGGCAAATTGAAACAACATCATCACGGTTCAGAGTCTCGTTGACTAAATAGCTACGTGACACCCCATCCAGGGAACAAATTTCATAATTTTAAAAATATCAATATATCTTAAATAATATTTTTATTAAAAAAATTCTTAAAAGATTATATAATTTATTTAAAAAAAATCAATATTTTTACATAAAATAATTTAATCTTATAAAATTAACTTTATTATTTGTTTTTTAAATATATGATTTTTTTTAAAATAAAACCTATTAATCCAAAAAAATCATTTTAATGTGAAATTGTTATTTACTTTTCATTTTTTATTTTTTGATTATTTAAAAATCAAAATCAAAATTAAAATATAAATATGTTAACAAAATATTTTACTTTTATTTATTTTTAAGATTTTTTCTTAAAAAATAATTCTACGTTACCTTCCTACATGCAAGATTAGATTTTTTCTTTAGGAAATATTTCTACTTTCATGTAAATGAAAAATGAAATGTTGGAACATGATATAATGCCAACTCTCACATAACTCTACTTCCTTTTTAAGAATATCCAGATGAAAGTTAATGATATTTTGAAATGACCAAATGAATTTAATCTCAAAACCTATGTAAGTTTAGCACATAACCATTTAGTAATCAAACTAAATATTTAAACTCTAATTATTTTATTTTTTTAAGATAAGTGATGAATTTATTATTTATCCCTAATAAAATCTTTTACATAATAAATTAATTAAAAAAAAAAAAACTTGATTTAAAATAAATTGTGTTCAACAACTTTTTTATTAATTTTAGAGGGATATAATTCATAATCTCTTTCCATATAAGAGTTTGTTAATCGTGCTTTATGATAATTTTCTTATCAAAACATTGAACTTGAATTTATAAATTTAATTAGCAGTATACTTTTTTTTTATTATAATTGGGGAAATTTATATTAATAAAAATTACAACTCAGGTTGCAACAAGATTACATCATAATTTTTGGGGTAGCAGGTGTAGGTGGGGTTATCTTCTACCCAATATGTAACACTAAAATCACTTTCTCATGGAGCCTTGGTATAACAACAAATGATCAAGAAGAGGCGTATGCTTTTATTCAATGATTGTTTTTGGCTCGGTAGCATGGTCTAGACTCCATATGAATCCTGGGAGATTTGAAAGTGATTATAAATTATGTGAGGAAGAAAAATTTGTTGTTAGATATGAAAGTGAGAGCGATATTCATAAGAATTCACAAGGATTTGGAAGCCTTCCGCATTGTACCCTTATTATGTTCTTCGTCGCAATAATGTAATTGTCGATGGTCAAGCCAATCTGGCTATTCGAGATGACATGGGAACACTTAGTATAAACGGGCATGCCTCATTCCACCATATCCCTTGAATTGCTTCATGGTTCCTACTCCATATCAGCGAGAAGGTTCCATAAGGAACCTTAGACCTTGCTCTCCTCCCGTCGTCCTCCTTTTCCAACGTCCCTTAGCTGCCTCTTTGTCAGCCTTGTGTTTGGTGTCTTTGCGTGGCATCCTTCATTCTACCACATTGTGTCCTTTGTTGCTCACACATGTGCATCCTCCTAGGTTCGATTCAACAATAAACCCTAGGTGTTATCACTGAACAATTTTACATTGAAATTACTAACTGAAAAATATAACAACGTAAACAATCAAGATCATAGATAAATCATCCACACATTTGAGAGATTTTATTTATTTATTCTGTAACTTTGTCAAATTCAAAAATTATGAGGGAAAAAACCAGCTCTCCTTGTTGACACAAATTCAGCAAAAACTAAGGACAAGTTTTTCCTCTGAAAAACCAAAATCAACAAACCAAACCTCAGCAAATCCTGGGACAAATTCCCAATCATCAAATATGCTCAGTTTCCACCTATACGACTTGTTGATGTCATTTGTATGACTATTGACATCAGTCATACAAGTGTTGATGTCATTTGTACAGACCTGCTATAGCTTTCCATAAAAATTCCACATGTGCATACTTTCTTGTCTCTCCCACACGTGCAAACTATACCTGATGTCATCTCACACGTGCGGACCTGTCCGTACAGTACATTCTGTCCATATTGTTCTATTCACACCTGTGCGTTGTTCGGTTGATTCACACATGCGACATGTACTCACACATGTGGTTGTACTTCTCTTCCACACGAATGGCTAGTTTCTCCTCTTCTTCTCACACGCGTGACCTCTCTTGGATGGAAAATAAGCCTTCCTTGGAAGAAAACATAAATAGAATTTTTCCAAGAAACCCTAGGCTAGATTGCCACAATTGCATAATTTCCCTTGCTGAAATCTCCAAGCTCCTAACACAAGTGTAATCTCACTTATGTTAACTCCATGATTACACAATGAGATTTGTCACAATCTCTCCTCTCCTTATATAGGATTCACAATGAGATTTTTCACAATCTAAACTCAACAATTAATTAGAATAGTTTATTCCTCTTTGTGGGTGTGTAACCCCAACACAAGCCCACAAGGCCCATCAACTTCCCCATGAGACCCTAGCCTCATCCATAGGGCATTTTCATTGAAATGAAAGTTTGATCTGATGCCAACTAATATTCCCACATGCCTGACACCATGGCCCCTAGTGGGAATACCTCCCGAAGCTATAATATCATCAACACTCCCTCTTAGCAAGAGAGGTATTCCATCCTCCAACATCTGGATGGTCCTCTAATTCCCACACTGGGATTGGCTTTGTCTCCTGCACTGGATCCACTACCATGGTTGTACTCCAATCCTCCTGACTAGTTGTTCCCTCTGTCACCGAAGAAAATATTGTTATATAGTCCTCCTGACTTGTTGCTCCCTCAGTCAGTAAGGAAAATATGGCTATAACAAATGGATCCTCCATGGAGGGCATACCACTCCTAGAAGTCTCCTGCTTCTGAGCCTCTTGTCTAGCCTCCTCAACCCATGATACCTCCTTGTAATATTCTGCTTTTCCACCTGCACCTAAAGCTATACTTCCTTTAGATGAGTGATGCTCCCTCTAAGCCCATTGACTCCCTTTGAAGTAAAAATTACCATGAACAATGATAGGAGGCTTCTCCTCCCTACTAGATCCTTAGGTTTGACTCCCTCTAAAATCTAGCTCCTTATGATTCTGTGCAACCGGTGGAGCTATTTGCTCCCTCTGCACAGGTATATCTAGTGGGGCTACCTGCCCCCAATGATCCCACACAACCTGTGGAGTTATCTGCTCCTCCTCATCTATCTCTCTGTTGCCATTGGTCACAACACACATAGGATGTCCCCTCAACCTATATAGGTTTCCCTCTCTAACTCCAAGAACCACTACCAATCTGAAGCTAGATCCTCTAAGCACAAATAACACTTGTCCATATCGAAACAATATATGGTAGCCCTTCTTCTCAATCTTCGAGACTGGGAGTACACTCCTCTTGAGTTATGACACCCATAACACATTTGACACCCTCAACACTTCTCTTGAATCCATCCAAAACGATATTATACTAGACCCTTGTATTGCATGCTTGGCCCCCATACCAAGCTCCACACACAGGTGTGAGCCAGTTGTTGTGAAGTTGTCAAACAAATCCCATGCATTTGTCATATGGCATGAGGCTCCACTATCCACCAACCAAGTCCTACTACTAGAAATTGTGCTTGAAAGGGCGAAGACCAACAAGATCTCTCTCTAAAATATGTTTGCAACATCATCAACCTTTGTTGTTGATACTTGTTGCCTTCTTCCCTTTCCCTTCCAGTGTGGAAACTGTGAAGCATAGTGGCCATAACCATGAAACTCAAAACATATGATCTTACTAAGATCCTTCTTCCGTCTCGATTCTAGAGATGATTATCTCTTGGGGGAATCCCTTCTACCAGGAGAACCTCTTATGCCCTTCCTAGTGCGGACTGCAATGTCCTAGTTCTCATCACTGCTACTCTTTACCAAACCATCCAAACCATCTCTGGACTCTAAATGAGTCTCCTCCTGGATACAATCTATCCATATTCTATCAAACCCTGGCAACGTCTCTCATGCACAGATCCCCTACACAAATGGTTCCCAAGACCTAGGAAGACTTCTCAACACTGCATTCACCAACTCAACATCCTGTCCTATCTCACTAATGGTTGCGAGCTGATCTTAGATCTGAGTGATATTCATAAGGTAGCTAACAACTATGTCTTCACTGGTCATCCTGAAAAATTTGAAGTTGGTGCTTCAAATCTAGCATCCTATCGGTATTCTTTTTTTGGTATAGACCTACCAAAGCATCATTCATCTCCGTAGAAAATTCCTTTTTTGCAATGTGAGGAATCAGGTGATGCTTCAATAATTCTAGAAACACCCGCTTTGCCTTCACTTCCTTCTTCTTTTGAGTTTTCAATTCCCATGGATCAGTAGGGCTTGCAACCACACTCTTAAAAAATTCTTTGAGGTCATTCTCCTCTAATAGAAGGAGAAACCTAGCCTTCCAACCCTGAAAGTTTGTTTCCCCTTCCAACGTATCCTCAATATTCAATGTGTTCACCATGGTAACCTACCCATAACAAAACAAGAAATCTACAACAACTTGTTGTACTTGCTACAACAAGTATGTCTCAAGGAATATCCCCTTCTCTTCAAATCCAAAGCTCTAATACCATGTCAATTTTCACATGCAACCTTATGTGACTAATTTTAGATCTGAAAATTACTTCCTAGTGATTCAACGGTAAACCCTAGCTATTATCATTGAACAATTTTACACTGAAATTATTGACTAGAAAAAATAACAACGGAAACAATCAAGATCAAAGATGAATCATCCACACATTTGAGACACAATTTTTTTGTTCTATAACTTTGTCAAATTCAGAAATTCTAAGGGAAAAAACTAGCTCTCCCTATTGATACAAATTCACCAAAAACCAAGGACAACCTTGTCCTCTAAAAAACCAAAATCAACAAAACAAACCTCAACAAATCCTGGGATAAACTGTACGACCTATCGACGTCAGTTTTATAGACCTGTTATACCTTCCTAGAAAAATTCCACACATGAAGATTGTCTTGTCTCTCTCACACGTGCGAACTGTACCTACTATCAAATCACATGTGCGAACATATTCGTACAATATGATATGTCCAACTATTTTGTTCACACGTGAGTCTTGTCCTCACACGTTTTTTTTTATTTATCTTCCACACATGCGATCTGAAGCTCCTCTTCTTCTCACACATGTGACCTCCCTTGGCTGGAAAAGAATCCTTCCTTGTCTGAAAATAGAAACATTTTTTTTTCAAGAAACCCTAGGTCAGATTGCCACAATTGCAGAATTTCCCTTGCTGAAATTTCCAAGTTCCTAACACAAGTGCAATCTCATTTATGCTAAATCCATGATGATACAATGATATTTGTCACAATATCTCCTCTCCTTATATAGGAGTCTAATGAGTGAGTTTAGGAACCCCTTCTAAACTCAACAATTAATTAGAATGGTTTGTTCCTCTTTGTGGGTGTGCAACCCCAACATAAGCCCACAAGTACCATTAACTTTCCCATGATTCCATAGCCTCATCCCAAGGGCGTTTTCACTAAAATGAAAGGTTGATCTAGTACCAATGAAGATTCCCACATGCCTAAC
>SNQJ01S0020864.1:252516-270491 GCA_010110895.2 Picea sitchensis
ATATATATATATATATATATATATATATATATATATATATATATATATACCAAAAGTCTCAGAGTACACAGGTGGGTGTAAGCGCCTCAAAAATAATATGCCTGGTATACATTACGGGGCTTATGCCCTAAAAAATATACAAAGAGTGCCCTTGGCACATAAGTGGTCCATACTAAGCTAAGAACGGGGCCTATTGGCCCTGCCATAGTGAACCATGACGTTTTCCAAATGCCATAAGAGTTGGACCCAGGTTCGTGGCACCCCAACTACGTGAGGTTGCATCGATGGCAGGAGATCCTCGATCTCGACCATAGGCACTGTACGAGTGAGAGCGGTGAGGTTTCTCTCCACTCGTCTTAACACTCTCTCAGCCTCTCCGGCTAGAGGTCCCCCTATTGCCGCTATTTGTGCTGCCTTTGGTCGAGGACGCCGCCTGCTCCTCGCAAAATCTGTTGGACGCACAGGCCCCACATCTATATATAATAGATATAGTTGTTAGATACTCTAGTACACATAAAAACAATATACATAAAAAGAAATAAAAATTAAATAATTAAAAAACAAATAAAAAAACAAACGTACCTATCTCTCCTCGCTCTTCCTCGGGAGGTACGGGCATGTTCGAATCCTTGGAGAATTTGATTCTGACATAGCGGTAGTCCTCTATAACTGGAATTTGCCGTGCCCACCAATCAAATAAATTATCGTCAAAGGCCTCTATGGTCCTCCCTCCCCCCTGTCGTGGCAACAATGTCGCCCACCTACACACTACTGGGAAGGAGGCCGTGTGCCCCCGTACTATCTCTTGTGGACTGAGGCTAGGTACCCTCTTGAAGAAGAAAGAGCATAAAATGGTGCCGAATCCAAAATTTTTGTTACTTCACCCACGACAATATGTGAGCTGTATCTTCATGCAGTCTAGCATGGTTGTGCTCCAGTCGAGCACTGATGTGTTTAAGAACTATACTGCACAATGCATGTGTGCCTGGGAGGCCTGATGTAAGGCTGTGGATCCAACAATATGCCCAATGAATAAACCTATCACTTTCAGTCATAGGTTGATGATATTATGGATTGGCACCTGAGAACCTACCTTCTCAGTACCAACCTCGCAGTGTATCCCGATCAACTCAACAATGTTGTGAGGCCCTGGGGGAAAAGCACGCAAGTTGACTGGTTCCCCTCTCCTTGAGAGGCCATTCAAAAAATAGATTTCCTCAGTCATTGGAGTCAATGAATACCCCTCGAGCATAAATGCCTCTGCATCAGGGTGCCAATAGTCCACCAAGGAATTCAACAGCCTGGGTTGTGCCCTCATGAGTGGACACCGAAAGAATTTCCACAACCTGCATTGTTTCAATGCAATGACAACAACAGGGTCCTCTTTGACCAAGATATCAATGTCTTCGTGCTCCCTCTCTATCTAATGGACGTACATCCTGTCACACGACAAGTTCAAAGAAGGAGTTAACTCTTGTTTTTCATTTTTTCAATGTTCTTGAAGGTGTACGCGAGCTATAGTGGACACACTCGCGTATGCACGTGGGTAGATTGTTTTCTGCCCGCGGAAATACATAGGATGTCCTTGGACAACCTGCGTACACGTAGGGCCACCCTTTTTTAAGAGGGTGCGCCTCCCCCAAAACTAAAAGAAATGCTTAAAGGAATTATTGAAATGCAAGCGGGGTTAATTTATACTTACTTGGACCGAGCATAAGTTCATTTCGTCCTTTGAATCTCTCCGAATCAACTCTTTTGGTAAAGGGGTCTTTTTGGCTTTTTGGTCAATTCTCAATTTGCAATGGTGAAAATGAGCTGTCAGCTTCTATTTATAGACTTTTTTGGCCTTTGTTGCCACTTTTTGAACCTTTTTGTCATTTTTTCTGGCTTGAAAATCATTTAATGTGGTTCTTGAGTTTCTCATTGGATGTTATGATACACTTCAATTTTGGTTTGGAAAACTTTTTGGGAGACGGGTCACTTTTAAATATTCTTTGGTAAAAGTCATTTTTCCAACTTTTTGCATTTAAGTTAGGATTCCACCTCCACTTTTTGCATCTAGCTGTCTTTTCTGCTTTGCCATAGGATCGATCCCACCGAACTGTGACACGAATTCATCATTGCTACTTTAGAAGTGTCATAATTAGGTTGTAGATCCTACCTTTACATGGATGCCCTAGGTAGATCCTGGCTGCATTTTGGCGTCCATGCCGTTATTAATGACTTTAGGCTCGAGAATCCTTGTTAGTCTTGTCCCGATTATGAGATTGGGCCTGATATGTCCAATGTGCTATTGCTCTTGGCCTCACCCTCGGGAGTCCCAAAAATGAGTCTTCTTTAAGCCCTTTTTAGACTCTCTAAACATGAATATTGTCGAGCGATCTTATTGCCCTTCACGCTCGCCAAACTAAAATTTGAAGGCACGTCTTTCCGGCGGTAGTTTAACCCCTTTTCGGTCTAGATGGTCAATTGTATGAACAAAGGTATACTCTAGGAACTTCGGTTCGCTAGAATATTATTCTTAGGTATAAGTTTAACCCTTTTTTGGGCCTAAGGGACTAAATTTGCGAAAAATGAACCCCCACGAAGTCCATCGTTAAGCTCTTTTCAAACTCCCTAAAATTGAAAAGATTGTTGAGTGACCTTGTTCTTTCACACTTGTTAAACTGGTCCAGAAGAACATCCACTACATAGTCCATAGTTAATATCTTTTCAGACTCCTTAAAATTGAAAAGATCGTCGAGTGACCTTGTTCTTTCACACTCGTTAAAATTGGTCCAGAAAAACATCTACTGGCATGAGTTTACGCCTTTTTCATGTCTGTAGATTAAGGAAGAAAAAGGTACACCTCAAAAGATTCGTCTCGCCGGGAGAGTTCTCCTAAGTATATTTTATACTTTTTCGGGCTAAGGAGACAAAGTCTAGAAAAAAGTCTGCGAGTCCATAGTTAAGCTCTTTTCACACTCCTTAAAATTGAAAATATTGCCGAGTAATCTTTTCTATGTCACACATCTTAAAATGGTTTTGAATGGACGTCTTTTTCGGTGCTAGTTTATCCATTTTTCGAATCGATTAGACTATTTTCTAAAAAGGTACCCCAATGGAGTCTTCTTTTATGTTTTTTAAGACTCTCTAAACGTGAAAAAACCACCGATCTTACATTCTCTGGGCTCGTGAAAATTTTTTGAAGGGGGTTTCATTGTGTGCTGCTAATCACACTTGCATCTTTGCGTCTTTGGCCTAATTCCGGCTCCATGTTTCTCTCAATTGAACCTCTGAAGCATGCCTTATATGCAAGCCTTGTATCACTTTGCCTCTGCAGCCTGACACCTTGTCCCATGGAGGAATTTTCCTGAGTGTCCTTTTCCTACACATGTCACCTTTCTATGAGCATTAGTGTGTTCCTTGTGCCTGGAACTAGTATGCTTGCAACACTCGTTCCTCCTTTGTAACATAACATTCTTTTATTCTTTTTCAAGCTCTTCCAAAAATTATTGAAAAATACAAAAAAATCATATATACCCAAAAAAGAGGATGGGAAATTTATTCCATTTTTATGGCAACACAATGAGTTTCCCTTGAAAAAAGCACATCCTTTAATTTTTTGTCAAGATTTGGGATTTAATATGACCTTAGGAATTCGTTCTTGCTACATAGAGTTGTTTCCTCCTCCGTTTGGTTATTCTTCCAAACACATGGAGAGTTTGCATTGCCTCCTGCATTGTGAACTTATGTCAATGTCATGCTGCCTGAGTCTGATCATCTGTCGTGCTATTTTCCAAGGGAAGTTTTACCCAACCTGAGTTGACCTTTCTGTAGTTTGTCTCTTGACCTCATGCTCGACCATCCCATAAGTCTAATCAAATCCTTGCTCGAAATCAATGAAGTTCTCTGCCTGATCACCGAGATCCTCTTGTCTTTTCCTCGACGAGCCATCGAATATCTCTGGGTAGTGAAGTTGTACACTCACATTACACTCTTACCCGAGTTTTGAAGATCTTGAAGTTGTTTCTCAAGCTCTGAAGGCCTCATCTCCATCCATCATGCGTCATTTGCTTCTTAAAGATGGATACTATACTTGTATATCATTGATTTTGAGATGTAGATCCGCTGTGTATTGCTCGCGACTACAATTTATATAGTTATATGACATGGATATGCAGTGTATTTGATTGGAATCCATGATTTATTTCATCCCGAGAATGGGTATGCCCGCCTTAGTGAGACAATTGTTATTTTTACAGATGGCACCTCCCTAACTCTGGTCCCAGGGTCACTCACTTCATACGTTGGTGAAGATTTGTAATGTATTTCGGCCATCAGATGCTCTTCTAACCTCACACATTAGGGGGCATTTGTTATAACCCTAAATTGCACCATACATTCATACCTGGCAGCCAGGCCCTCTTACTTGCTATTTTTGCCAAGCCATCACTTGGCAACTCTTCTTAAAAACCTTATTTTTGAAGATGTATGCGCCCTGCACCACTACTGCCTGCATACACATGCTTGCTGCACCACTACGTCTTGCATACGTATGCTAGCTTCACCATTACAACCCGTGTATACCCACAAAAGTTGCAAAAATTAAAAAGTTGCAAATAACTCGTTGAGATTACAGGCTATTGGGTAGTTTTCCAACTGTCCCACCGCCTATAGCCCGTCACCCAACCGAATAACCATCCTTTTGTCATATAAAAGGAGGTGTTGGGGTATCATTCCAAACATAAGCATAAGAATAGTGAAACTCTGCCCGTTTCACATCCCCTCCTTGCCCCAAGAATTTGCAGCCACCTTGTGAGATTTATATCAAAATTTCCCATTCTTGCCTTTTTCCTCCATCATAAGCCCATGCCATTTCCTTAGAAGAAGTGTGAGAGGAGAAAGATACGTGGAAGCGCAGTTGGAGCTTCTTGAAGAGGATCTCGGACCAGGTTCGAGGAGAAGTCGCCAATTTCATTGTAAGTAAACTTTGTGATATCAATAAAATGAATACTTTTTCTGTCCCGAAATATGATGTGTCAAATGTCTATGTTTGATTTATGTTTTATACTGACATCTAACCCATGATTTATATATGAGGTGCATGTTTGTAGTTCCCTATTTATCTATTTGCGAATGCAGGCTAGCCTTGGGAGGAGGCTTGTAGTCAGCGGAGCAATCGAGCGAGAAAGGATCGACACCGGACGCGGAGTAAAAGGTAAAGTTACCGGATCTTTTCACTTTGTATTTCATGCATGAATGTGGGGCATATTCGGGGTAGTTATAAAAGTTAGGAGACTTTTAGACGGTTAGATCTGCCTACATGTTGAACCCTAGTGTAGTCCATAGGGGGGTTTTCCTGCTATAACACTCAGGAGAAATTAAGATTTCTAACCAGGGGATTTCTTTTACTCTTTTGGTCTTGGACCAACATTCCCCCTTTAACGACAACTTGGTCACTCTAACTATCATTTCATCATTTATATGTAACTAGATATCTTCGACCTTGGCGTATTCACCATTAAAAGTTAATACAAAAGCTTTAGTAAATTGTGAATTATAACCATTAAACATGCGCAAGAAATCTAACCAACCAACTTTTTGAAATTTCGGATAATAGTTTTCGTTAGCTTCAATAAGTTCAATTCTAGGTTCGATTATGGATATCATACCTATACTGAAAGTTTACTGTAGATTGGAAAAACTCTCATGGAAAGGTAACAAACCCTCACCCATTGGTAAAACCTTCAACTCTCGGGGTAAAAAGAATCTAAATAACTCAAACCCTTCGAGAGAGTAATCCTATCATGACTTGAGATGTGTAATCAATTTATAGTAATGGCGAGGTAGACAAGTACCAAATGTGGAGGAAGATTGACATATGTTTGAAAATATCACCTATTCGCATGATGTATGAAAAATCATAATACTGTAGCAATAAATTAAAGTCATTAAAATTCGTGATGAAAAGGTACAAACTTGACTAATCACATTTTGTTTTGAGTTTTGGATTAACATATTAACCCTATTTATGGTAATGAGAACCATGATTAAATTTTTGAAAAGATAACCTAAGTTTTCATAGATATATTTAAAGGTCAATAGAATTTTGAAACTTTCAAACTCTTAAATATTTTAAAAACAAAAGTCTTAGAGAAGTAATATAATCATGAATTTGGGACTTTTTTCAAATACTGTAGCTCAAGTATAAATTGTCAAAAGTAATGTAGATGAGAAAAATAATCAAGGATATGTTGATCAAATGACCTAGCAATCAAAATGAAAACAACCAAGAAAGAAAATGTCGTTAAAATCTAGATGAAGCTTCAGAGTACTTGGAAACATGATCAACTCAATTTTAAAAAACTGAAAATAAAAATCAAGTGAAAACATGATGATTTTTCAAAAAAATTTAAAAACTTTTTCTTTACAAAATAAAAAAGAATGAAGTGTCCCAAATTTATTTATATCACATGAAAAATTTGGGAGGTTGTTGTCTACTACAAAAAATGGCAACACACTGTTGAAATCAATTATCTTTGTATATAAGTCAAAGAAAAATATATTAGATCACAAGAAATAAGGAAAATTTATTGAATGTAGATAAATTATTTTTTTATGAATAGTTTGTAAGGAATAATAAATAAAACAATACTAATACTCTTTCACTCTATCTCGTTGGAGAGGATAAAGGGAGTTTATTAATTTTATAGCTGGGAAATGAAGCTTTTGATTAGACTAATAAGTATAGTTTATTCATTATGTCAGAATTTAAAAGTTTAACTCAATGTACCCGGTATTGCTTCGTTGTCAGCATGCCTATTCAATACTCTGACGAAGTTACCTTAATATCATATAATCCTTGACCCGTTGCTAGCATGACTGTTTAGTACCTTACTGGGTTAGCATGTAACGAACCCTCCATTAAGACATAAATGTAAGTGAGTACAATACTATTTTTTTTTTGAAACATAATTAGGACGAGTATTACACGGAAATAACATGCTTCAATAATTACACAATCTATTCTCAACTATCTCACTACACAACAAGATTCAATACACATCACTGCTATTCATAGATCACTACATCATATAGAGATGATAAATATGCCTACCTGCCCAACCTACCCTACAAGGTTAGGACCTCCAAGACACATAATCAACACTCAAGTCCAAGATTCATCCGATTGATTTTGACCATTTAAGGTCTCAGAATTGGCGACTATTCTAAGGAACATGGAGGTATCTACTCCCATAGCTAACTCCACCTAGACTCAGGCTAAAAGACAAAATGTATTTAATCATAACGCAATTTAATTCATTCAATGACTCTTTTTACTAGCACAAAAATTCGTCAAATCATCAATCTAATTCACATCATAAGAAACTACTCAATTGTCTGATTCCATTCTATTACCAAAATCATCACTAAAATCATAACATGTGAGTGTAATAATTTCCTTTGTAAGCTCAACATAAACAATCCATTGTGGATAACGATATCATTTATATTGAACCCATACATGTCAATCATTTTTTTATATCATAGGGAAAACTTAAGGATTAACTGACATCATACTTTATCAAGGAAGAATAATAAAAGTCTAAAATCAAGGTATTAGTAGTAAAAATTTCCTCAACGTTTAATTCATAAATAAAATCAATTCCTCAAAATTACTTCAACCTTCTTACTTTATTTATATTATCGTAATCTCTTTAATCAAAGTTGAGTGTAGGCACCGAATAATCAATAAGAGAAGTCAACTAAAGAACTAGTTCAACATAATATTTCATCTATATATTCTTAGAAAGATTATAATTTATACTTATATAAAATCTAACGAAAACCTTGTGTTGGACTATTAATCCCAAATAACTATTCTTTTGGTTGGATAATTAAATAATAATCCACTTTAATTTCCACGTACCCCAACCATAATTATATATACCAACAATGTAGAATCGTTCTTTCCTTGAGTACCGAATACTCTTTTGACTTTAATCTCAAATTAAATTCATAGTCTATGTTCCAGGTAAGCGTTGATGAGGGTAACTTAATATCAAGTCGAGCTATGAATGATTATTACTAGCGCAGCCTCCAAGTTGTGTTTGGAGAACGCCGAAAGGTATCAGTTGTAAAATTCTAAGTATAGTGAAAATCTTGTAAAAATCCAGTAGTAAAATTTATTCGCCAGAATCGATTCTATAATTTGGAAACATAAATCGACGGGAACATAAACGACTTGGAGGTGGCTCGGAAGAGGTAGTATGTAAAAAAAAATGGCTAAATCACCTCGTAATTAAATATGGCCCAGAAAATGAAACGCTCCACTTTGTAACAAAACTTTAATTGTTGTTAATCACTTGGAGTGTGGCAATCAATATGTATAGTAAATTTTAAATGTGATCAAGTGAAAGTAAAGTAAAAATAAACATGTAAGCCGTGCCTTTATAATGGTAGGGAAGTTAATTGGTTGAAATCGGCATTGATTTATTGGCCTTTATAATAGTGAGGAAGTTAGTGGTTGAAATCTCAACCATTGATTTATTGGGACGACTAAGAATATTCCATCAATATTTAATCTTGTCCATACAAAACTGATTAAGCACTAAAAACCTATTAAATGTGCCCATTATCAATAGGTATACGCCTTTCGACGTAATTAAAGTGATCAATAATGATCAAGAAGTCAACTCTCAGTGTGAAGGAATCTTAACCGTCAGGTTACATTCTGTTAACTAGAACTATCTGTGTAAGAGTTCTAATTTATTTTATGACCATTTATATCTTCTTTTATTTTATTTAACTACGTCGGATTTTGTATATCACAATGGATATCACCAAAGATAACAAATCCATGAAGGATCAAATGCGAATTAGGGCGTTTGGTTTACATACCATTTAGAGTTCAACACATCGTTTAAAGGGGCTAAAAAATTTCGTTACATCAACCATAACTAAGCGTTCCTTACAATTAAGTTTTACATGTCCATACGTAATCCTATTCGGATTTGCACATATATTTTAAAACGACTCAACGAAATTCAACATTTTGAAACGAAATAGCTTGACGGTGTTCAACAAATCTTAGTTTTCAGAACTGCAAATTCTTATGCAGTGATTAAAATAAAAATCGTTTCTCTAGAAGGTGTACATTAAAATTGCAACGACTAGCAATTTCTAGAATCCAGATTTACAAATAATTGACAACGAATCAATAAAAACTCAATTTATATTAACAAAATTACTCTTATTATAATAAAATTCAGAGTATAAAATACATGCACCAACGAATATGGATAATTGAGGGTGTCCTTCAACAACTTGCACTCTCTCTTTACTCCCACTTGCTAATCACAAAGAATTCACCGGTACCTCCCAGCCAATGCTAGGGGTACTCTTCCTCCCCCATAGCCCCCTAAGCCGCAAAGGGATCAAGCAAAAACCAAAACACAATAGCTCTCAAGCTTGTCTTACAAGGAAGAGCTTCCACTCTTTCTCAATCTTGAATTCCCAACTCTCACAAGTGAAACATAGGCAAACAAATTTTGGCAGCATAACAATACTATAAAAAATGAGATCCATTTCCCTTTTACACCATTTGTTTTATAGAAATTTCCTCACTGACACATGTCCTCATGTACAAATAATTAACTTTTTAGATTAAATTAATTTTGATTATTCACTCACACACTTGTCACACTCTCCCCAAGTTGCACAAGTAATTACCATTTTTATTTTATTTAAAAAGCCAATTTCCTTCACATTCCCCAATGTGTTCCTATTTTCGCTCTTAGTTGTCCCTTTGTTCCCCAAATTCTCATTTATTGAGTGCCCCCTAACTAGATCTTAGTTAGACTTGGATTATAAGTCTTCTTTTAGTTAAACTTAGTGGTTGCTTGACTTAAGATACTATTCTATGTATATACCTATTCTCTCAAGTTATTATTTATTTCTATTTTTAAAAATACTTTTTATTAATTTCATGCACTCATGTGCATTTTGTCCACCCTTTAAATTTTATTCCCCATTTTCTAGAGTTTGAATTTATCTCAAATCTTTTAACTTATGTCATAGTTTATTTAGTTATTTATTTAAATTTTAGACTTAGACTTAGGCATAGACTTTTGTTAGGATTTATAATTTACTGTCTAATTAATTATTTTATTCTAACAAGGTCTAACCATTTAAATGTTTTCTAGGCCACCTAGATTTATTGACTCAAGCTTTAATTACACGACGTTCCCTTCAAGACACACCTCCGTGCTCCAAGGGTGCCACTCGCCTTTGACTGGTTTTGGAAGTTTGTCTGACCCTTGGAGTCAACACTCCACTCGGTAGACCTTGTGAGAGACTAAGGGATTCTAAGGAATAAGGACTCCGCCTTATTGCGTGCCCCTTAGAAATATTCATGAGCGACTATCTCAGTCCTCCATGACGACACCGTGGACCTCTCGAACTACGTAATTGTTAACCTAGAGTTTAGACCACGATGAGAGTGCTAGTATGCCGTGACAGGGACACTGCCACACCTCTCCCCTAAATGTCTCGTTTCTGTGCATGATCCCTTTAATCCTTATGTCAGTCGGATTAACAAGCATGGTTAAGCCTACATCCACTGACAAAAATAGTGTCAATAATCCATATACATAAATCATACTGTAATCAATCATATATCACATGTGCGTAAAATCAAATACTTAAACAAATACAATCCACTCCCTGATTCAATTCAGAGTCCAAGGTAGTCCATTGATGCCATCAACATCCATAACCTGTCACGTGTCCTACACACTTAGGAAAACTCGTCAATAACATCTTCCAATACATATACATCAAAATAACAACAAGTCACAATACATCATCATCATCATATATAATCCATAATTGAAACGAAATCATAATGTACCATAACCGGATCACTTTCACGCAAGTGTCCTCGAAGAATAAGTCAATAAAAGTGTGCTCAATAGAACATGATGTTACATAGCATATACTTCCCACGTCCTCATTGATTTTTTTTTTTGATATATATATTTCAACTTTTGTCTTTCGTAAATAAATTAGTGATTGCATTTGAGCAATGACAACAATAGAGGAGGGGTGATATAGAGAGTTATTATATATTTTTGTGCATGAAATAAAACTAAAATGTTTTTCTTATGATATGCTATTTCCCAACCAATTTTTTAATTTTAAGGAAAAAAATTACTCCAAATAGATTTTGTTGTAGAGTATTTCTTTGTTTATATTTCTTTAAAAAAATAAACTAGTCATAAGATTTATCTTTTGAATTTTAAGGAATTTTCTCATTTCAAATAATCTAAATTAATCTTTCTTTATACTAAAATGGATTTCAAAGACAACTGATAAACAAGTGTATTCAATTGTTATATCAGATCAGAAATCAAAACATGAAAAAAAAAAAACAGTGTGAGAGAAAGAAAGTAAACAAACTTAAAAAAATTAAAATGTCAAAACAAACAAAAATATTTACAACTATTTACAAGGATTGAAGTGTCTTTTAAGATTTTTTTTTTTTTTGAGAATTAAACCATTTCAAGAAAAGATTCTTCTATGCCTTCAAGATTTTGTAAAATAAAGGTAAATGGACCAACTTTTTTAGCAACCTAAAAAGGACCTAACCACAACTTTTGAAATTTCATATGTTTACCTTTTTTTCTCATGGGCTTTATCCCATTTAAGGACTAAGTCACCAACTTCAAAATTTTTGTCACCTACAGATTTAATATCAAACCATTTCTTAATGATTATTTGATGATTGAAAAAATATTCTTAGCCTTATCTCTTACTTCCTCTAGTTTGAAAATCTGATTTGTATGATATTGTAGACTAGAGCAAGGTTGTTTCTCAATGGATCGTATTAAAACCAAGGATGGTATGGAAATGTTTGGTGGAAGTATAACCTCCTTCACATAAACTAAAAATTAAGGAGAAGTGCCCAATGATGCTTTATAAGTAATTCGATATGCCCACAATGCGTAAATTAATGCTTTGTGCCAATTTTTTTGGTTATCACTGATAGTTTTCTTGATAATTTTCATAAGTTTTTTGTTTGTTGATTCTGCTAAACCATTACCCTAAGGGTAATAATTAGCATAATGTTTTATTTTAATTCATTTCTGAAGTGCATATTCCGTAAGTGACAAAGAAAAAAAATAAGTAGCATTATAAAAAACTAATGCACTCGGGAGACCAAATCTTGTAAAAATAAACTGATCTAAGAATGAAATTACTTGTTTAGTTGTAATTTATTTCAAGGGAATGGCCTCCACCCATTTTTTAAATAATCGATGGTAGTAATAATATACCTATGTTGTTTGGAAGAGTTAGGGACAATTTCACCGATGATATCAAGTCCCAATTATTCAAATGGTTGTTCAATGATCACATGATGCAAAGGTAATGTTGGTTTCTTTTCTCGTCCGGCTGAAATCTGATAGATTTTACATTTCTGAACATACGCATGAGAGTCTTTAAATAGGGCCGACCAACAATATCCTGCACGTAAGATCATGTGAGCAATTGTATCACCCCCGAAATGACCACCTGTAGGTCCAACATGTAAGTCAAATAAAACTTTATGAGCCTCTTGGTTTTCTAAATATATAAGTAACATTGAATCATAATTATTTTTGAAAAGAACGCTATTGATGAGCTGATATTTGTGTGGATTTTATTCTTAAGGCACATTTCTTTTTAAAATATAAATGAAAAGGTGCGGTACCATAAGTTAGATAATAAATTAAATCTTAATATTGTGAATCAAGAATATAAGGAGTAGCACATACATGTTGTACATTGTCAGCAGGGATGATTTTAGGGCCTAAATTTCACTCATGGGCTAATTTTCCATGGTTTTTCCAAAAACGAGATTCGCTATTTTAAAAATGATTCGCCCAAATTCTATAGGATAAAATTATTTTACCTTCAAAATCGCGAAAATTTTATAAAAACTATATAGAATACTTAGAAATTTGAATATTTTTACAAAAATATCGCCAAACATTTATAGTTGACATATGAAGGATTAGTAAGATTCGCCGAGGTTTCTACATTTTAAAATAAATTTCCATCCTTAAAATCATCCCTGATTCTCAGTGTCCTTACATTATCCACATTTTTAAATGTAATATCAATGGTCTCAGTTAATAACTTGCATAAACCTCGACCTCGTACAATTTTGGCAGGTTTGATCTCTAAATCATATTCTTGTAATGCAATTACCCAATTTGCTATCTTTTCTCCTAAATCTTTCTGAATAAATAAGCTTCTAACTGAGGGGTGTGGAACTATTACTTTGGTGTGATATTTGATGAGGAAAGGTCTGAAATGTTTGATGGATTTGCAAACTGCATAAGCTTGTTTTTCAACATCGGTATAATTTAATTCTGCTCCTCGTAATGCCGAGCTTTCAAAAGAAATTGGTAGCTCTATATTTTGATCATTTTCTGCAATAACATAGATGCACAAGATCGTTTAGAGGAGAATGTATAAAGAACAAGTTCTTTATTGTAATTAGGAGATAGTAAAGAAGGCACTTGAATGATTGCTTGATTTATAGAATTGAAAGCTTCTTTTTCGATTGTATTCCACTTGAATATCGTGTCTTTTCTAATCATATGTTGCAGGGGTAAGACTGTTTGTGTGAAATTAAGGATAAATTTTTTCATACAATTAATTTGTCCAAGAAAAGACTGCATAGATTTTTTATTATGAGGAAAATGAATTTTGGATATGTTCCTAACCCTGGAAGGATCAATTGAAACACCTTCTTTGGAAACTATAAATCCCAAAATTTGACCTTCTTGAAGAGAAAAAACTGATTTTTTAGGATTTAAAGAAATTCCATACTTAGGACATTGTTCAAAATCTTGTTTAAGATGAGAAATATGATCTGAACGATTCTTGGAATAAATAGTTATGTCATCTAGGTAAACAAGAACAAATTTATTGATTAAGACTTGAAAAACAATATCCATAGCTCGCCGAAAGGTTGCGCATGCGTTGACTAAGCCAAAAGGAATTTTTTGATAAGCGTAAGTACCCCATTTAGTTATGAAAGTAGTTTTGAGTCTATCATTAGGGTGTACTGAGACTTGATTATATCCATAAAATCTATCTAAAAATGTCATCATTTCAGAACTTGAGACTAATTGAAGAATCTGTTCCATAGGAGGTAATGGAAAGTTATCTTTTTCATAAGCTCTGTTTAAGTTTTTGAAATTGGTACAAATTCAGATGTCTCCGTTCTTTTTTCTTACGGGAACAAGATTTGGTACCCATTTGGAATGTCTCATTGGAAAGATGATTTTTCCTTTCACCAATTTGTTAAATTCATTTTTAATTTGGGATTCAAGATTAGGATGAATTTTCCTTAACTTTTGTTGTACTAGTTTTTCTTTTGAAAGCATAGGAATGGTGTGTTGAATTACAGATGCATCAAAAGTTTTCAGGTCATCATATGACCATGCAAAAAAATCCTTATATTTCTTAAGAAGTTTTATGAAAGTTGTTATTTCAAAAGGAGAACAACCTAATCCAAGATTGACATTTCGAGGATTTTGTTCTTTTCCCAAATTAACGAGTTCAACATTCATGGTAGATTTATTTGTTTTACAATTTGTGGGTTTCTTAAATTTGTCTTTTAAATCATAAAAATATTCTAAATTTACAACAGATTTAGTAATGATATTTTTAGATTTGATTTTATCACTAGGATAATATTTGTTTAACTCATGATCGTGTGACTCTTCATCAATGATATCATTTTCATATGTTCCCCCTGAAGAGAGAAAATTGATTATATAAACATTGTCATTAAAGACACACCAATTGATTATGTTATCGGGAACAAAAGGTATAAAAATTAATTCAACAAAGAATCTATCCGAAGAAAAATCTTCTGGAGGAATAAGTCTAGACACTACGTTTTCCAATAAATCTGCGCTAACATTTTGCATTCTAGATATAGAAACAATGTTAAATGCATAAAATTTACTACTGAGATCTTGAGCCAATTGTTGATAATGTTTCAAATGATTATAAACACAATGAATTTTTTTTTTACTTGTTTAATGACGATCTCTGAATCATCGATAACCAAGATGTCCTACACATTCATGTTGAAAACTTTCTTTAGACCTTGAATTAACACTTCATATTCAATGGTGTTGTTAGTGCACTGCAATTCTAGTCTATAGGTTAACATAGTTTTTTCACCATCAGGACTGGTTAAAATACAACCTGCACCAACTCTGTCATTATATTTATATCCATCAAAATATAATTTCCAAAATGGATAATTTACATAACTATCTACATAATTATCTACAAAATTGATACAACAAGAAAAATTTGTTTGAGAGAAGTTTTAACTCTCCGAGCTTTTAACCATGGGTTGAAAAGGAGAAATATGAGCATTAAAATTTCCAAAAAAAGTGTTAGCAAAATAAATCCCAACAATGCTATTAGCAAAAGCCACAGATTCATTTTCTCCATCTAAATCAATCACATTATGCTTCATATGTTTTTCCCTATTAACACGAATTTGATTAGGTTTCCCATTATATGGAACCCAAAGGTGAGACCAATCAATTGAGAAATATCCATTAAGTTTTTTAGACGAATCTCGACTTAAGATTAATCCGTAAGCATCCAAAATATCAACAATGATAATATCTATTATTTGAAAAACTTTAGAATTATATGATAATATGATAATTACATCCTTCAATTTTCCCAAGAGTTTTACCATTGTTCTATCTAATTTTACAATTTGAATAACCGATTTTTTTGGTTGTGCATTGATTTTAAGGCAAACTGAATAAGGCATTATATTTGAAGATACACTAGAATCAACTAAACAATTATGTACATTTTTATTAAAAACTTCGAAAGTGAGAGGAAAAGGAGGAGTATGTGACCTTGATATATCACCTATGAGAATTGAACCAATTTCTACATCGGAAGATAAGGTTTGAATTGTTGAAATTTTTTCTTTATTTGTCATTGTAGTAGCCGATGCAATTGTTTTATCATAAACTCCTAAGGCCCTTAATAAACTATTCTTTTAATATTTCAGTTTACTTAATTCATAAAGGGAAATGTTTTCCCGAGTATTTTTCATATCTTCTATAATATCATAACCGATTTTCTCAGCAGCAAGGATTTTTGAAGCAAACATGTTTTCTACAAGATGTGTGTTTGAAGTATTTGCTGGTGGAGATTATTATGAAGTCAAAGCTATACTTTTACTTCGCGTTTGAGCAACAAGAGATTCTTATGTATCATCTTTATCAAAAATTCCATTAATATCCCAAAACAAATTAGATTCTTTAACTTCCTCATTATCCTCTCCTTCTTATTCATCATCATTAACTCCTTCTGAAGTTTGGCCACCAGGGGGAATTTGTGGATTCTTCTTGAAAAAAGGCCTGAATGGTTTATTTGAAACTTCAAATAGTTTTTCTTTAACATCAACTATTTCATTTGCTAATTTTTTCATGACTTTCTGTAAACCGACCACATCAAAATCATCTTTATCTTTATTTTCTTATTTGATAATTACTTTTTTGGTTGTTTGAGAAGATCTTGTATCTTCACTTGGATATTTACTTACAATACTAGATATTTTCTTTTCTACATCCAAAGCTTCCTGCATTGCTTCAGTCAAAGTATTTTTATTTGCATGTTTAACAAACATAGCAATGGAAACTGGTAAAGTGGAGGAATACAAGTCAATCTAAATGTCTAAACTAGGTTTAGATGTTTCAAGCATTTTATTGAGAAGTTTTAGGAATCTTTGATTAAAATCTTTGATTTCTTCTTTAGGACCCATTTTAATTTTATATAATTCTACTAATAAAGTAGATGAAGACTTATCATCTCCGATATTTTTAATGAATAAATCCTCAAATGTATCCCAATTTATAATAAAATTAGCCTATAATGAGAAATACCGACTAGAGGCTTCTCCTTCGAATGTATATGGAAAAAGTCTACATACAATGTCTTCATGTTCAACGCCTTTCAGATTAACAACTAACATAAATTTATTAATATGATCATTGGGAGTTTCTTTTGATTTTGGTTTAAATTTTGGTAACCATTTATCTGGATTTTTAGGTAAGTCATGTTGATTTCTAGAAACATTAACTACTCCCAGAGTTCTCCATGGCGTTCTTGGTACTACAGCCATAGTATTTGGTTGATGAGGAGGAAATGGAGGGGGACATGAAAGAGGAGATTTATGTAAAGGTGTATGCGAAGGAGGAGTAGAGGGAAGATTATTTCCAACAATTTTAACAATGGTTTTTCTAATTTGGATGGGTACTTGAAAATGAATCGATTCAATACCTAATCTCTGTCTCTACACTCTAGTAAGAACACCTAATTCTTGAATAACAGAATCTATAGAATCAAAATATCCTTGAGAAGTTTCTCCTTGATTTCTAAGCTCTTCTATTCACTGTTTTATTTGTTGGAATTTTGGTGAAATAAGAAAACTGGAAGAAATATCACTTACAGTTCTTCGAATTGAAGATTCTAACTGTGCAACAACAAAATATATTGTGGGAGAAGTTGATCTACTTGAATGGTCTTTAGTTTTGATTGTTGTTTTGGTCATTCATTATCATATGGCCCTCCTTCTAGCACCAAAATGTTGATAGTAAAATATGACCATGTTCAACATTTAGGAATTCGCTCGATCATGATCTCGATTAGACCCTTATCTATTGTAAATGACGATTCTGATTGGTTTAGGTCCAGTTACCTTTAATTATCCCGAACTACAAAAAACTAAATCGAAAAGAAATATATACACTTCTAACCAATTGAAATTTTTTTATTCACTATCAAATAACAAACTAAATTATAAACATATATAGATTTAAAACTGTTTATAAGGAAAAACTACTTCTAATTATCATAAAAGTAACACCTATGAAAGGATATATATATATATA
>SNQJ01S0020864.1:286919-312540 GCA_010110895.2 Picea sitchensis
TTGCCCTAATCTCTAAATCTTAAAAGAACTTAACCTAACTAAGCAAAACCTAATTAATTGCCTACCTAGTTGGGAGAGGAATACCCCAATAGATAAGGTTAAGTGGTTGATGATGTGATTGATGATCTATGGTTTAATGCTATCCTTGTTTAGATTTATATCAAACACATAATCATCGTCTTAATCTTATTGGGAGGCATAATAAGTAACCTAACTAGATCTTTATTTGCTTAGTTGATTTTCAAGCATTCTTCTTCATACTCATGTTTTCAATCTTAAATACTTAAATATCTAAGTGCTTGAATAAGTGAATGGTTTATCTTTCTATTGATTATATCTATTGGAAGCCATTTGCTTGGGCTTGAATGTTATTGATTGGCTAAGTAGGCAAACGCACTAAATTTTCTTTCCATCTCTTGAAGGCAAGTTGTCCTTGCCATTGTGATTTCTTCTTAATAGCGAGCTCATATGTGGATATGATAATATTTTTTTTTTCTTCAGACATATTTATTTGCTTTACATGTATTTATACTCTTAATTGCATAAGCTTGAAGCAACACACTTAAAAGCTCATAACAGTTTTGGCCATATCACTAAATCACACTTTAAAAGTGTCTCAAAATCTTCAAAACACTCTAATAATCACCTAAAAGTCTACCTAACCAATATCTATAATTAATATACTATTTAGGGTACCTTAGACCACCATCTTCACCATCTAAAACGAGGCTTGAGGAAAACAACAGAGGGTAGTGGCAGGGGACTGTCTCGTGGTGCACCAGGTGTGTGTCCTCTCCGGGAAGTACTCTTGTTTTGGGCTGACCTGTGAAGCTAGGGTGGCAACACTTATTGAGCATCCAGAAGATATTTGGAAATAGGAGGAGGAGGCTTTGGTGAAAGATTTAATAAAATTTGATAAATCTTAAGAAAACCTAATAATTAAACCCTGGACCAAACCTAATAAACTACTTGTGGGTTTAACAACTAAAAGTGTGGATCTCTTCAATAATATTTATAACAGTTGCGCTTAAATCTTCTAAATCTTTGGAATGTGTTGATGATGATCTCATAAATGTGGTGATGTGATGTGATGCTTTAGTCTTTTGTTATCCTGCACACATATAAGTAAAACATGGTCAACTTGCTTGTTGTATCTTAGATATTCTTTATTTGTAAATCTTGCATCAAGTACTTTGTGTATATATCATTTGTGAATAGATATTTTGTAATTCTTTTGTAAGTACTTGTATCTAATATTCATTGGTTTAATTTATTCTTTTGTAATCTTGTAAGTAACTTGTAATCTACTTGTAATGAAACACCCCTTAACATAGTTGACCCCTTGCCCAATCTTTAGGCACTAGTCTTAGTTGACCTAGGGAAAATGCTTGCTTTACATTCTAACCCTTGCATCTTGAATTTTTGCCTTAGCATCTTAGGATTTGAATCCCCCAAACCCTGTAAACAATTAAAACTAACTCCTAGAACTTAACTTTAACACATCTAGTAACTAAGGTCTACCCCCTTTGGCTTCCCTAGGAGTAATCCTAGACAAAAGAGGTTCTGGTCAAAGTGACAGCGTGGGCTGTGAACCTAGGCATTGTGCCTCCAAGGACACACTAAGTGAGCCGAAATTAGCTCACGTTTTCAAGTGTGTATAAGGACGACAACATAATGATAGTGTCCATTTTGGTTACAAGACAATACCTTGGGGATACTTTTGAAATAATATAGTATTGACTTGCTTCATCATATTTTTGGTTCCTTGCATACACATTTTCTACATTTTAATGGTCATCATTATTTTCTACTATTTGTGGCTTCATTTCATTATAGTTTATATTATTATTCATTTTATATCAATTTCTTGTATTAACAATGCCCATTTTGCATATGGGCATGGTACAAGTGGTATCAAAGTTTTTTGCTCGCTAGGGTTGTTGATGAAAAATAGTACTTAAATATGGAAATTATGTGTAACAATGAATGATCAAGTCTAGGGTGGGTACAATAAATGGTATGTTTTTCAAGTGTCCACTCCTTATGTATAGGGTATGGGCTATGATTCTTTGTGATACAAAGCTCTTGCAATATAGTTTTTGCAAGTGTATTGATTACCTACGTTCTTCTTCTATGGGAGAGATCCAACCCACATTGTTGGTTTCCTGGCATTTTGACAGAAATTATCTTGGACCTAAAATAGTCAATGACCATGGAAGGGTCTTGCACTCCCTCCATTTCTATTACCTTTAAGGCATTCCAAGTGTTAATTTTTCTCAAAAGGAAGTACCCCCATTGTCTCTAGGTTCTCCTTTGACAATTGTAATGGAGGAGAAGGACAACCCTCTCCTTAGTCCCATAGACTTTGCACCTTCAAGGACATGGTTCAAAACATAGTTACCCTCCTTTGGAAATGAAGGTTCCATAATTAAGATCTTTCATTAGGGAAAAAAGTTGAATGCACCCTCATGTTAGGAATCCCTTTATATGAGATCAATGAGTACATTAACGACTACAAAAATAATGCATTAATATGCATATTCAATGGATTTTGTTCTTCATCTAAATCTCTCATGGAATACATCAAATCTAACTGGACCCTAGTGTATACAATATGTTCCTATTCTAGAGGCTTCTTTATCATTTATTTTAAAAACCCACAAGGTGTAGAAAGGTCATGGGGGAGGGACCATATTTTTCAGGAAGAATTGGACTCTTCTTCGAACAATGGTTCCCCAAATTTAACCATGTTTCAATGTTTATTTCCTCAACCCTGGTGTAGGGGATATTACCAACTCCCCCTCTAATTATGGGAAGAGAAGACCCTACAAGAAATTATAAAATACCCTAGGTTAAGTGATTAAGATTGACTCGAGGTAAGAGAATAATAAAATTTTCATCTATGTTGAATATGCATAGAGATTGACCTAAGCAAAGGTTTGTTAGACAATATAATTTTAGGTTATGAATATTTTGAATGGAACAAATTGTTGGATTACAAGAACACAACTTTCAACTTTGAATATGCATAGAGATTGACCTAAGCAAAGGTTTGTTAGACAATATAATTTTAGGTTATGAAGATTTTGAATGGAACAAATTGTTGGATTACAAGAACACAACTTTCAACTATAGACTTTGTCTAAAGAAAAGACATCTAAAGAATTCCCGCCCAATAATTATATTTTATGAGGTTAATGAAATTTCCCATCCATTATAAAAGAAAAATTAAATGAATTACAAACCTAAAGGAAAAAGAACACACATGAGTTAATAGTGATGAAAAAAACTAAAGCTAGTTCTAAAATAACTTTATGGTAACAAAAAACTCCCTAAAGACTCTTGGCTACAACTTCGTATAGTTAAAGAAGACTTCATTAAGGGATACCCAACTTTAGATGAATTGACAAAGCAAGGAAACCCTCACATAAAGATACCATCGTAAAACTTTGCTCCAAAATCAAAGATAAAAAATAATCCTAAAATGGAGAAAGATTAAAGATCTCCTTGGCTACTACTTTTTACAATAATAATATGTATTTTGATATTTCTATTCAAAAACCATAAACTAAATATAGTTCAAAGTATTCAAAAATTGTAAGGAAGATTAAAGTAGATCACATATATATTATATTTCCATTTTGCCTCAAAATAGTTAAAATATTTCTCCTATGAAGAAAAATTAGCAAAGATCTCAAATCAATGCCAAACTAATGTCATTTGAAATAAACCTTAGAGAAATTTCCAAAAATTATCAACCTTGTAGAACTGCTAGTTGTGTTGGCAAAAATGGTCGCTTGACCTAACACAAATATATCCCTAGTTGGAACTCCTTTTCAAATGATTCAAAAGGGTTTGGAAGAGAATAATTAAAAAACATCTGTGACTAGAAATTCATCTCCTTTGCAGATATTTGAAGTTCAGGCTCAAAAACTCTACTTGCTTAAAACTTTAACATGTTATTGATAGACCCTAACTCTCACATTTAAAGTCAAAATTTGCATTTAGTTACTAGGACGGAGATATTATTAATGCGAGAGAAGTTTTGTTTATTTTAATGATATTTGTGTACTTTTTTCAGCTTATCTCTATAACTTAGGGTGAATCTTGGCATGGTGGAATAATTTCGAAAAATCAAAACTCATTTGGAGGAATTTGAAGGAATTTTTTTTTGCATAGATGAACGAAAGAAACAATGACAAGGGTAAAAAAAATGTTTCCATCCTAAGGATCTCCTATATTTCAGGTATAAAATCATTCAAAAAGAGAATTATTATCTCAACAAATTCAAGCAATATGTATAACTTCATCCATGTTGATTTCACAAAACATCTACAAGTTCAAGTAAAGAATATTAATGAAACAAATACATCTGGTGAGAAGGCTCATGTGTATGAATAATTTAAACTCACAGTGGACAATGAACAAAAATAGTTTGCATTATAAGTTGTAATAATTTTCATTATAAGTTGTACATTGTTGGTCCAATGTTTTGAAGCATTGAGAACCCTTCATTTTAATTTGCAAGAGAAATTTATGAAGTTTAGGATATCATAGTGGACGAGTCTTCACTCAAAACTAAGAAGAATAATTATGCAATTGAGTAGAAGAAAGAGGGAAATGGGAGAGATCATTCATCCAAATGACAAGAAAAAGGTGGAAAAAACTGAATAACTCAAGTAATATAAGGTTGAAAGCAAAGTTGATAACTCACAAAGCACAAAGCGAGAGGAAAGTCCTACAAAGGTTGCGCCATCTCAACACCCATGTTATTGCAAGAGTAAAAATCAAGATTACATTCCAAATATCAACCTCTGCATGTTCATGTGAAAAATGTCATAGTTATACACACACACACACACACACACACACACAAAATAAAAAAAGATCAATTATGTGACAATGTATTAAAACATGTTTCAAACTATCTAGTTTGATATTCACACACATGTACACACATAATTGGAGAAATTTATACAACCTAAGTGGGTCTGATGGTTAAAAAAATGTGTTTTATCCTTGTAGCTCACGTGTTTGATTCTGAAGGGGGGAAAGGTATGTACACATGAGATAGTTGTTGTTTGTGGTTATTTGTGTGGCACTGGCAAACTACCAACAAATCTAATTCTGTCTTATAGGATAGATAGTGGTATAATTGTATTTCCTAGGTAGACCTCAATACCCCTAAAACATTCCATGAAAAATCTATATAATTGGAGAAATTTGAATGCATAAATGTATGGAGGAAGAGGAACATCTCTTGGATCCAATAGGGTTTGAAGATGAATTGTTGATATTCTTTTTGCAAGAAGCATTAGAGTTGATGTGGATGATGATTATACTTTATGATTATTTTTATGACTGAAGGAAATGATCACATGGCAAACCCTAGTGTAAGTTGGGATCTCCAAAATGCTTTGGAACCTAGTGTTAGCAATGTTGTGTTGATGATTGCAACTATGCGAGACATTCTCCAACTTACAAACCTGTGAGATGTGGATCATTGCAGCCATGTGATATATTCTCCAGCTTACAAACCTAAGAGAAATCCCCTGAAGAGGGTGTGTGGTTCCTATATGAGACGGAGCTGGAACGTAGAGATGACCTCCTCCATTCAGAGAGTTGAGAAGAAGTCTAGATGATTATCCTATGGGAAAGACGATCTTGAGTTGGACATGCCTGTGGCTGAGCACAAGGTGAATGTGTGAAACCCCAAAGTGTTGGGTGCATCGTCATGAGAACATAAATGAAGATGATGTGTTAGCCTCCTTTGAGCAATAAAGTTGACAAGAAAATCCAGATGACTCTCCTATGTGATGCAATGGAAAAGAAGATCTATTGAGTGGACGTGCCTGTGGATGAGCACAAGTGAACGTGTGAAGATCTGGTTCTTCTTTGAAATGCAGTGAGCCAGAGATATGGACATCCCTATGGATGTAACCCTAGTGGATGAGCACTAGTGGGTGTATCGGATCCCTTTCTATATTGTTCAAGAGTCAGACCTGCCTGTAATCCTAATTGTAATGTAAAGGGTACATGTCGACCCACCTTAATCTGATTAGTAATAAATTTAAAAGATAATTAATCTAGTTAATATTAATTATAATGTGACTTAGAGAGGTCGGCCCTGTTGTGCCAATAGACACTTCTGTTTATATGACAAGTCTAATATATGTAAATGAAGATTCCCCATTGTGGAATCATATCTTTCAAGTGAGTTTGGAAATTTCAGAAAGTACACCTTCTTGGGAAAAGTGCGCACCTCTCCTGGGCACTAGTCTTCTAGGGTTTGAGAACCCTCTTGTGTGCTAGGTTTTATCTTTGTGGTGAAGGTATTTCTCTTGAGGATTATAGCAAAGTATTTGGCTAGGTTTTCTTCCCTTGTTGAGAAGGGTTTCCCAGGATACTTCTTGTGTTCTTGTGCAATATGGTGCTTCTTCTTGTGATCGTGATTGCTGCAACATTTATGGTTATGGTTTAATGATAAAAATGGAATGAAATTCATGCTTAGCCTTGAATATTGAAAAATCAACATGGTATCATAGCTTATGTCTTGAAATAATCCATTGCACAAGCATCCACCAAGTCTCAACTCACCTTTTGCAAAACCGTACGACCCTTCTAGGGTTTCCAAAAAATTATGTACGACATCTTCCTTCAGTGGTGATATAGCCCTTAATACTTGGACGTTGGGGATAATTTTTGCATAGAAGAGTACGACCTCATCCAACGCATCTCCAAAATCTCTCAAAGTGAAATTCTGAGAAATTTTGATTCTTGGCCCTAGGGTTTCTAGGGTGCTGAAATTTCCTGTAGAATATTAATTCTAGATTTCTGAAGAAAGGTTTCTCCTGAATCAACAAGCATCTCTGTGACACTATCAAGTTGATTTTTGGTAGTCATAAGTCCAACATAATCCAAGGTTACTAATTCAACCTAATCATTAGGTTTTCAAAATCCAGTTGGCGAGAGTTTGAAGAAACCAATCAAATGAAGAACATAGCCTTAGTAGAAGATAGGCTTGATGGAGCAAGCAACTTCAACTCCTGGAAATCAAGGCTTCAAGTCACCCTTGAAGAATATGACCTCTTGGATGTGGTAACTAAAACCCTACTAGCCACAACTACGGATATAGAGAAGAAGATAAGAAAGGAAGAAGATATCAAAGCAAGAAAATTAATCATCCACTCAGTAAAAGATCACCTCTTACCTCGTATTGCCAACCTGAAGACAACCTATGATATGTATGAAGCTTTAAAAGGAATGTTTGAAAGTGACAACACCCTCAGAGCTCTTACTTTGAAGAGCCAACTTCAAAGTACTAAGATGATGAAAGGTGACATAGTTTCCATCTTCTTTATGAAGTTATCAGAGATTAAAGAACAACTAGAGACCATAAGAGAAATCATGTCTGATAGAGAACATGTTTTAACAACTCTCAACAATCTCCCAAAATCATGGGAGCCCTTCATTCAGAGTATTAGTGGAAGAGAATCTCTACCAAACTTTGATCGTCTATGGACAGATTGTACTCAAGAAGAACATAGACTTAGAAATAGAGGAGTGGAATATTCCTTAGAAGAAAATCATGTTGCTGCACTTCATACAAAGAAAGGAGGAAAATTCAAAAGAAATTTTAGGCAAACATTTAAAGGTGAAAAGTCTTCATCAAATCTAGGTTATCAAAGAAGATATGTTTCAGAAATTCAGTGCTTCAGATGTGACAATTATGGACACTATGCAAGAAATTGTCCAACCAGGAAGAAGGGAAGACAACATGCTTCCATCACTGACATTGATCCAAACCCACCTCAAAAGAATGAAGAGAAGAGAGAGGATAAGTACTTCCTATAAAACTAAAGCACGACTACAAACCAGGTAAATCAATTGATTTCAAATTTTATAGTTGATTGTATTTTTGAATAAATCTCTAGTATGGGAGCCTTCAAAGACTTGGACCATTATCCCTGGTACGGGAGTCCAAACCATATTTAATTGATTATTATGCGAGAACAAGAAGAGACGTTGTCCTTAAAAGGAGATACCCATTCAAAAAACCTAGAGAATCTCAAATGGAGATTGACAGTAAGATAATACCTTCTCCCCTTTCAACTACTCAGAGGGAGACAATCATTATTTAAGTTGATCCAATTGTTGTAGTTGATATGTTCAAAGATATTGCAATAGGGCATAAAAGGCCTACCTAGAATCACTCTGCAAGAGGCACAAAAACTTACAAGCCTCTCAATGCACATCCTGAGAAAATAAAAGAGATTTTCAAGCTATCAGTCATGAGCCACCTTATTGATGCTGAGCCTCCTTGTATCAGAGAAGCAACATGAGAACATGTATGGAAAGATGCCATAAGAGAAGAATACAAGTATATCTTAAAGAATGATGCATGAGATATTATTCAGGGACCATAAGGGAAGTCTATGGTAACCTTCAAGTGGATTTATAAGATCAAACATGCAACTGATGGAAGTGTCTATAAATACAAAACGAGATCTATAGCCAGAGGTCTCTCACAAACAGAGGGAGTTGTCTATGATGAGACACTTGATCTAGTAAAACCGTTACATTTCCATCCGTACTACCATCCATGAGCGAGAAACTATATCATATAGATAAATTCTTGATGAGTTTGGAGTTCAACAAAAGTGTTGCTGATCCAAACCTATATCATTACAATGTTGATGACGAAGGCCTGATTTTGATCCTTGACTTCTGAATTCGAGATGAAGAATCTGAGTATGATGCACTACTCCTTGGGACAAGAAGTATGACATAGGACCGATGATATTTTCTTGAGTCAAGGAAAATATACAGTAAAGATACTAAAAAAGTTCAAGTATGACAAAATTCAAAATCCACCGTGATACATTTGAAAGGAAAAGATTTATGATGATTCAAACGATACTAATCCACATTGGATCACTGATGTATCTGGTTAACACCAGACTTGATTCATTCCATGTAGTGAATGAAAATATCTGTGGCCTTAAATACCACAGAAGAAGAGTGTGTACCATTGAGTGTGCAAAGCAGTATGGCTTCACAAGCTTTTGATAGCCTTACTTGATCATTAGATGGATCCTATGATGATAACCAAGAGCCATTTATAAATATCCTTGAGAACCCAGTGTTTCCTGATGGATCGAAACATGATGAGATGAAATATTCTTATATCAGAGATATGATCGTACACATGCAGTACCTTCCTACACATGAGTAGATCGCAGACATCTTCACCAAACTAATTTGGCGAAGAATGCCTTCCTAGTTTAGAGGGAGTATTGATGACTCCAACCAAGAAAAAATTCAGAGTACATCTGTGTGAGACTTGGCATGATGAAGAATGCCTCCCTAGCTGAGAGGGAGTGTTGATTATTGCAGCTATGTGAGACATTCTCCAACTTACAAACTTGTGAGATGTGGATCATTGCAACCATGTGAGATATTATTCAACTTACAGACCTGAGAGAAAGACCCTGAAGAGGGTGTGTGGTTCCTATTTGAGACATAGTTGGAACGTAGAGATGACCTCCTCCATTTAGAGAGTTGAGAAGAACTCCAGATGATTATCCTGTGGGAAAGGCGATCTGTTGAGTTGGACGTGCCTATGGATGAGCACAAGGTGAACGTGTGAAACCCCAAAGTGTTGGGTGCATCGTCATGAGAACATAAATGAAGATTATGTGTTAGCCTCCTTTGAGAAGTAGAGTTGACGAGAAACTCCAAATGACTCTCCTATGTGATGCAATGGAAAAGAAGATCTGTTGAGTGGATGTGCCTCTGGACGAGCACAAGTGAATGTGTGAAGATCTGGTTCTTCTGTGTAATGCAGTGAGCCAGAGATATGGACATCCCTATGGATGTGCCCCTAGTGGATGAGAACTAGTGGGTGTATCAGATCCCTTGCTATATTGTTCAAGAGTCAGACCTGCATGTAACCCTAATTGTAATGTAAAGGGTACAGGTCGGCCCCACCTTAATGTGATTAGTAATAAATGTAAAAGATAATTAATTTGGTTAATATTAATTATAATGTGACTTAGAGAGGTCGGCCATGTTGTGCCAATAGAAAATTTTGTTGATAGGACAAGTCTAATATAAGTAAAGAAAGATTCCCCATTGTGAATCATATCTTTCAAGTGAGTTTGGAAATTTCAGCAAGTACACCTTCTTGGGAAAAGTGTGCACCTCTCTTGGGCACTAGTCTTCTAGGGTTTGAGCACCCTCTTGTGTGATAGGTTTTATCTTGGTGGTGAAGGTCTTTCTCTTGAGGATTATAGCAAAATATTTGGCTAGGTTTTCTTCCCTTGTTGAGAAGGGTTTCCCATGATACTTCTTGTGTTCTTGTGCATGGTGATTCTTCTTGTGATCTTGATTGTTGCAACATTTATGGTTATGGTTAAATGCTAAAAATGGAATGAAATTCATGCTTAACCTTGACTATTGAAAAATCAACAGGTTGAACCTTTGTCATGGGGTCATATGCACAAAACGTTTGATTGGTATCAAGTTGAAGACAAAACATTAGTTGAAGGTTTGGATGGATTGAAGGTGGGGCCCATTAATCAAGTAAATGACATCAAGTTTCTTAAAAGTTTAGTTGGTACTAACAAATGGAAGGGAAACACTGTTATTGGTTGTGGAGGTGAACCCAAGGCATTTATGTAGTTTAAGGTGAAAATGTGTGTGGGAATTCACTCAATTTTTAGTTCATAGGTGTCAGAAGGGGAGGTGTTGGAGAATGTAAAGTCCATGCCCACATTGGAAAAATCTCAAGGTTTTACAGTAGCTTAGAATAGTGTGATTCACAGTTCACTAGATCAGTATATAGGGTTGGAGATAGTTTTAAGTGATGGTTTTATGTTAGGGAAAATGAAATCCCACCAAGGAGAAAAATAGTCGGAAGCCAACTTGGGAGTGGTAGAAGTGGAAAGGTTGAAGGACCCAAGCAATCAATGGTTTGAGCTACAACTAAGAGAAGGAAGTGTGTAAAGCTTAAGAAGGAGAAGGTGGAATTGGTATTAGGGGAAGACATGATGATGATTTAGGGGTTATCATTGCAGGAGAAGGCCCTGATTGGGTGTTTTCATGGCATTGTGATTTGATAAAAAATTCTTCATCATTAGATTCATTAATAATGGGGTAAATTTTTAAGGTACATGTTGACTTTCCACATATTGGCAGGGGGTTGGCTTGTGTTTGTATTCAACTATAGGGAGGATGTTGTCTATATAAAAAAGGTTAAGTGGTGCAAGAATTATGCTTTGTTTTCATTTATGGAATGGTCTCCTTGCTTTGACCTAGACATCGAAAAAATAATTTCCCAACTAGTCAGGGTCAAAATTCCCACTCTGTCACTAAAGCTATGGAACAATACCATGTTGGTGATGATTGACAAGAGTTTGGGGATTTTTTTGGACTTTCATGAAGGGACAAAGTCTTAGGTTAGTAAATCAATAATCCATATATTTAGTTGATATTGATTTAAGAGATGGTTTATCCAAGCATGTGAAGATTGAAATCGATAGATGGAAATGCATCTAATTATTGTATTATGTGAGAGTCCCCATTCGATGTGCTTAATTCCATATGTATGGGAACTTGAATGAGGAATTTAAATTGAAGAATTACATGGTTGAATGGAGGGTCAATAAACCTTGTTTTACGATGAGTGGGAATAAAACCATATTTGAAAGGGAGGGTGAAACCCTTAACTCTAATATTCCTGGATATATTTCAATTATGGAGATTCTTCTGAGAAAAAAGGAGAAGGTGTATTAAGGTTAGTCATAAAGTGATAAGGTTTTCACTTTCAATGTTGGAGTGGTGGAAATGTTGGAACCAAACAAGGAGCCAAGGCACAAATTAATCCAACCAATGCTCGAGGTCCAAAGGTAGGACATGGTTGTCGTGGAACCAAATCATCTATGGACACTTCCTTGAGAATATATCAATCACGATCATATCCAAAAATCAATGTATTTAAAATTTTAGTGATTCTTTGACTACCTTAAAAGAAGTTACATTGCATAATATCTTAAATCAAGCCCAAGAGTTGGAGAAGGAAGTTGATAATCTCTTCGATGAGAAGGGGGGTATGAAAAATTTAGTTATATTGACCGTTATAACTATGGGAGAGGGCTCTGTAGAGAATGCCCCCATAAACATACTAAATTCTCTAAATCCCATAACTAATATGGAGGGTTTTGGGTTTAGTTAAAGTTCTCCCTCTGAATCAATGATGGACTTAGAGAATGGTAAGAAAAATCCTAGATATATGTTGAGATCAATGAATTTTTTGCCCATTTATGAAGGTGTAGGGTTGAAGGTGGGCACATTCGACCATACATGGTTAATAAGTGTGTTTTGTACATGGTTTATGTTGTTCAAAAGAAAGCAGAGACTGTATTTGCACATGTAGTTTTCCAATTCTTTTGTTCTGGCATTATTTTGTAGCATGTCAATATTGAAGTTTCCTACAATGACAATGGTTTCGTTCAGATGCAAATGGTCTAATACATTGGAAATAACATTTAGTATGTTGGAGAATGTTGCATGTGGAGCAACATAGAGATTCAATATTGCAATTTCTGATTCATGGAGAAATACTTTTGCGAGCACCATCTCAACATTGTTTTCTTCGAAATGTATATGCTTTAAAATTGTTACATCTTTTTTCACTAATATCATCACCCCATGTGTAATGTAACTTGATATGCAATTGTGATTTGAAAATTGCTTGTTTTTCATGCATAATGTCATGTATGTTTCTTGGAAGCACAAAATATCGGGTTGCATTGTGTCATAGTCATTGAGTATATCATCCATGTGTGCATGTAGGCTGCGTGTGTTAAGTGAGAGAATTGATACAAATGAGTTTGTTTGTATGGATTGGTAATCATACTGTAGATGGCACTTTGCGGTAGTCCTAAGGTGTTGCATCTCAATATCAACTTTGTGTTTGACTTGGAAGTTATATTTTGTAAGAGGAATTAGTAAATACAAGGAGTCTATACTTCTGACACGGGACAATGCTGTGTATACAAGTCCATGTATTCGAATTCCAGAAGGGTCAAATGCAACACTATCAAGTGTTAGTCCTTGCGATCTATGGATCGTACATGCACATGCAAGTTTATTTAGAAACTATTTTCAAATCTTCAGTTGACCTGTCTTTTTCGTTGTCGATACTGGTTTTGATATTCACAAGATAGGTGTCCAATCACTTGCAATGTTTGAATTATATAGATAATCCATCTTGTTTGCTTGTCGGTGGCCTATATGCGGTTCATGGAACTTAATCCAGATGACATCAATTTTTTTCGTTTTGGTATAGCCTTTGAGTATTCCATCTACACCATTGACCAAGCCATCCTGTGTATCATAGTTGCAGGCATATATTTCAACCAACATGTCTAATTTTAGGACAAGTTACAAAGGCAAAGTGGCTATATGTTCATGACGTGGCACATTTCCATGGTTGTCTTCTTTAAGGTCAATTGAATTGATGATGATATCATCGCTAGGCATGAGCGATAACATGCACCTGTTATGCATTGCAACATCCCTATTCGTGTAAAACATGTAAGGGAAGGTTGGGTCTATTGGTGCATGTCGCATGCACCTTGAATTGATATATGTTAAGTCATCATGTGTTTGGTTGTTTGTTCACATTCTATTCAGAATTGCAATAAATGTTTCATCTGTCTGACACATTGTAGTATGTAATTCAAAGAATTTTGTATTGTCTTTCTAGAAGCCATGCGTCACTGTTTTCATGTTGACGGTAGGTTGTTCAAATATCAAAGAATCTTGGATGGGTTGTGCCTGGTAAATATCCCCACATAATATCATGTCAATGTTTCCAAAGTATTTCATGTGCACATGTTTTATGTTTCTTAGTCAATTTTCAATGGAATACAAGAAACAACTTCCAATCAAAGATGCCTCATCTATGAAGACAAGTTGCAGTTCGTCATAAAGCTTAGACAAGGTATCTAACATTTCCTTGCTGAGTGGAAGAAACTGTGACTTGTTAAAAGGCATAAAATATGCAGAGTGGACTGTTGTTCCACCTGCATTATATGCAACTTTTCCTGTGTATGCAACTATTAGCCCCTTTGGTTTCATAGGATCAAAAGAATTGTTTGAATCATAGATTCGTATAAGAATTTGGAATAGTGATTTCGCTGTGAATGTCTTGCATGTTCCCACTCCGCTTGCAAGGAACAAGTGCACAAGAGTGTGCATGTTCAAGCATTTTTTAAACGCAATGTCCTTTAGAATTGTTTGTTGTTCTCGATTCAATAGACGTATGATTCTATGGTATTCATTATTTTCAATAAGGAAAGGATGTTTTGTGACTTGAAAATCAAGATTGATACATTTTTCAATGCCGCCTGCTCGAGGACGAGGCAAATCTGCTTGCAAGTCATATGACTCGCAGAGAGTTCTAGTTGTTTTATGGTTTGTGAATGTCTCATCAAGATTGTCATGGTTTTCTAGTTCATTAACTACACTTTCTATATCACCCCATGTTGGATTAACATTGTATGTAAATCTAGATTCATTGATTTGTACTATAGTCTCAGAGGCAATATACGCAGCTTCCCATGTAGGGAAGTTATGTTTTAATTTGTTTTCATTTTGATCGAATGGAACGTATAACATTATTTTTTCTCTACAATAGTTTTCATAGTCAATATGTTTGTTTTATTTGACAAAGCGTATTACAGAGGGATTTTTTCTTTTTGATATGGGTGCACCATTTTTTTTGTAATGCGATACGAACTCTGCTAATCAGATATGCTTAATAGGAGATGGACGCTGGAGGTAATAATCAATAATAGAGTGACATATCACATCCTCTGAATTGTCAGGCTCTTGTTCTAGCAAAGACGGTGGTTTAAGCACAAATGTGTGTTTCTCAAGTGGAGATGTGTTTATGAAGACACATTTCCTTGAACTACAATTGAGGGGCAGGGAAAGTGCAATGTGGACTGCTTGTTGAGAAAACATTTGTTGAAGATTAAGTAATTTATTTCCAAGCGTACGTATCATTTGCATATCACAAATATGACTTCTTTCATGTTCTTTGCGTATTCTTCTGAATGCACTTGTCATAGATTTGTCAACCTTTGTCATATACGAGGTACAATGCGATGCTACAACATATGAATTGAGAACATACTGTGCATCTGTATTTGCATTCCACATAACTGGCATGTCCTTGGAGAAACTGATTTTCCAAATATGGGAAAGTTTTCGTTTAAGGAAAAATGTTGGCTGTTTAAGCGTACATTGTATGGCTTGGATGTAATCATCTTCTGTTAGATTTATCTCTGTCAAGAAGTCGTCGAAGCTCATTAAATCATCAAAGTCTTGTTGTTCTAGAAATGTGAACAAGGATTTAGATTTCTCAATGACAACATTGTCCTCTAAACTAAGTGGCTCTATGATTCTTGTTGTTCTCATTGGTGACACAGGGAATTTGTATCTGCAATGTGATTTTTTTTCGTTTTTTACATCTTTTTGTGTGATAATTTCTATGAACTTTGGCAAGTTCTAGATCCAAATGATCTGTTTTGCATGTTATGTATTTTTCCACAAACTCCTCGATCTGTGAGTTTTTGTCAGTTCCATAGACGGGTGCACCCTCTATCCACAACAGTGTGTGGTCATGCTCACTCCCCCTATTCTGGAACTCAGTCACAAAAAAGTAGTCCGATATTTTTCCGAAAAACGTTTCATGATGGCATATCAATTGTCTCAAATCATTTATTCTATGTCTATAGTAGTGAGTACATGTCACTTGGTCTTTTCTTATGAGGTAGTCAATGTGATCATTTTTGAATGTATCAATGTGTTTTTTCCATTTCCCGTTCCTATGAAATTCAGACACCGTAGCCACCAACGGATCCCGACGATGCTCTGCACTTGTAAATGTGATGAAAAATGTTGGCGGTCCCAATTGTCGGATCATTGCAAAAACAATTTTCTTCTTTTGTTGCAAATAGTCAGGAGAGATGTGAATGTTTTTGAAATCTATGTATCCAATATCAGATTTCATGATTTTTTCTAGGTTTGCTTTGTACTTGACATCTTTGGCCAACAACTTTCTTCCTTGTAGCTGGAATTTTATTATTCACACCCACATGAAAGACAACACTTGCTCAATTATTATGCGCATTGTTTTGAAAAACAAATTTGTTATGTGACAGGAGAAGTCACCGCTTGAATGTAGCAACTCCTATTTTATGGTAGTTGAATCTCTCTGTAATGTCACTGGGACATGGATCTCCATAGAATAGTGTTGGGAAGTTCATTTCCTCAGCAAATTTGTCCTTGAATATTCCAAGTGGACGTTTCCCCTCAGTAGGGGCAATTTCGACAATCTTGTCTTGCAAGTCACGAATGCGCTGTGAGTCAGTGAATCCATGTATCCATGTTTCAGCAGGTGTTTCATTCTCCAATTCATCGATTGTATCAAATTCACTAGCAGTTTCGAGAGTCTGTGCAGAGTTGTCATCCCCTTCTCCAAGAACATTGTTCAAGTTCTCATTTATACAAATTTTATGTCCTTTGTACAGGGCCCTGTAACATAATTCTTTTAATGCTTTCATGACAACATGCACACACACTTTACTTGTCTAGTATGCATTCTTGTATTGCAAGCATCTTTTGAGAGCCACAACAATTTCCATTGTATCACTAATGAATTGTGGCAAGGCTTTTTGCACAACATCTAGTTGTACATGCACATTAATAATTGATCCCGTTAAGCCCATTTGGGGTCGTTTATAGCCCCAGGGTCTGATTTGTGCAAATGCAATTCGTAGAGACACAAATTTCTCTTCAAAATCTGTAAGTGCACTTACATCTGGTAGTGGTGTATTACATCTTATTTGGTTAGGCATTGCAAAGTGTGGAAGTTTTCCATTTTCAAGCGACCGTTTGCATGGAAGACAAATATCGCCACTAGAAAATGTTTGATCATTTAGTGTCAAGCGGAGGTATTCTGCTTCCAAATTAGGCATGAAAGCCTTAATGTTTTTTGCGAAATTCAATTGATCGCAAATTGCACATGCAATGGAAGGAGTGTCTTTAATTTGTTTCATATAGATATGTTTTGCATCTTTCTTCCGTAGGGAAGTATGCGTAGAAAGTGTTTGTTGGTTTTCATTGGGAGCAGAACATGGTGTTGGCTCTAGCCCACGAAATGTGATTTTTTCCTCTCGGTTAGTGCCATGACCATTGTGGGATATGTGACCGTACCTGTTTCTCTCACATATCTGTTTTTTCAAGATGTGGTAGGTTAACTTATTCTTTCCACTGGAAATTAGTTTCACTTGTTAACAAGCCATGTTGGAGGTGGAATCGACATTTCTTATGAGCATTGCATCCTCACCGTCTCGATGATGCAAATTGTTATGTTCTTTTTCATTCGACAAGTGATGTTTATGCTCAACAGAAAAAGTGAAAATGTGATTGTGTTGTGCACAAACAGTTTTTTTTAGGTTGTGATATGTCAGTTTCTGTTTAGAAGGAAGCGTAGTAATGTATTTTTCTCTCTCACGTATGGCCGTTTTCAAGTTGTGATAAGTTAGTCTACATTTTTTGTTCAAGGTCTAGATGACCTCATGACAATTGGGATGAGTTTCATTCTGATTAAATAACATGTGACACTTATGCAGATTCGATGTGGTTTGGGTGGCATTAACACTGGACCCTGAACTGGTAGTATTTCCTATACCACCAATGTATTTTTTTTCTCTCACGTATGACCTTTTTCAAGTTGTGATAAATTAGTCTACGTTTTTTGTTTAAGCCCTGTATAGCCTCATCACAACTGGGACGAGTTTCATTCTCATTAAATAGCATGCGATGCGTATGCATATTCGATGTGATTTGGGTGGCATGGACAGTGGACCCTGAACTAGTAGTATTTCTCATCAAAGGTTGATAATGGATATGTGGCGTATCTGTTTTCAATGAGATGATGCCAATCGTTCGATCATAGTTTGAATCAATACAAAAGGAATGGATAGTTCCATAAGACATGGCCGACCAGACCTAAATGTTTACTCTGAATATGATAGATAGCCATTTCAAATAGAATCTTCCACCCTCTACATCTCCTTTTTCATATGGCAGTTCCATGTTTACAAGGTATTGTTGCCAACTTCCAATTGTCGACATATTTTCTAGGAGATATGGCAAAAGGTGTTGATGCAAGCAACTAAAATCATGTTGGTTTCCGCCTATAATTGCATTGCAAAAGGATTGTACAGTGTAATTTCATAATGACTGCACATCTAACTCTGTTTCTACCAAATAGAAAATTGCATTGAACAAACTATCTCCACAACTAGATGCAACACTTGCCGCTATCTGCAAGCCATGGTAGTGTATACAATGCATGATTCGTTTCCATTGCGATTCAAGGTCTTTGCAAATGAGGGACAAGTAAATATGAGGTCCTCCAATATTGCATATGGATAATTTTATATAGAGTAGTGGTTCATAATGACCACTGACAAGATTGACATCATGGAACAAGATGCAATATGGATCGCTAGATGCAGTTTTGTTGAATAATAGATATCTTGTTTTTCTTGTCAATGACCATATTCCAATTGATATATTCAACCACTTGGACAACCACCGTATACACAATGTATCTCCCCAAAGTCCCCTCTCACGTGCAGGTAGAAATGCAGATGCAGACAACCACATCTTTGAGAAATACGTAGTGACATCATGTATTCCATGCAACTGACAAAGAAAATCATATGTCAATTCGTATTGATACGACTTCGATGCCTCAACGTCGCCATTTTTTAAACAATCCAAGAAATAATATATCAATCCATTCTGCAGGTCGGTCGAGGAATAAAAGAAATGCAATAGAACTTGAAATGCATCGAAAATACAATCTCCTATAGTATACGAGAATGCATCCAATCTAAAAATCCCATTGCTATGCAATACCTAGTCAATGTTTTCATGTACAATGGAGTCTGTATCTATTTCATAGGACTCAACATCTATTACTTGTTTCATCTCTTAAGCTGTGATTTTCAAGACGTTTCTTAGCTATATTCAGTTTATATGCAAATAGAGAAAAAAAAATAAAAAAATAGAAAAATATAAGTGCGAAACTGCCCAGTCGGTTCAACATATTCTTCTTGTCAAATTAAATCCCCCTAGTCGCTACAACATATGACAAGCAAACAAACGTACAGTGAACAATGAACCAAACAGAAGAGACAACACAAATTAAATAACACTATAAATTTGTTGAGCACAAAGACCGAGTATTCAAGGTATATCATTTTTGAACCTATTCCACGCGTACATCCTAAAATATTTTCGGTGGCAGAAGATGCTTTCCAAGACATAAAGGACAACACAAAGGCAACAAGTGGACAAATTTTTTGATTCAGAGAATAAAAACATGCCTTGTCACAAGACCCTGCTAGATGCTTGCCCCCTGTGACAACTCCGAATTCGTTTTCTAAACCCATTTGCATTGCTATTTTCGAAACAACTATGGCATGATATCCAAGACGTGGAAGTTGGCATATGTGATTGGAAGGGAACAACCTAAAAAAGCACCAAACACATGCTTTCCAGGAACATAAAATAAGAGGAGAACATTCATTTTTCTTTTTTATATTTCACTGTAGCTGCGACATATGTGGTTTCTGTGTCCAACATTGACATTCAAAGAGGAAAAAGACGTTTGGAAGGGAACATACCGGGAAAAATGCACCAAACGTATGGTTTCCAGGAACAAAAAATATGAGGAGAATATTGGGAAAAATGCACCAAACGTATGGTTTTCAAGACCAGGAAAAATGAGGAGTTTACTTTTTTATATGTCACTGTGGCTACGACAAAGGCAGGTTATGTATAGAACATTGACGTTCAAGAACAAGGAAAATATTATGGTCGTAGCAACCACACAGAAATATGTTTTGCAACGTGATTTTGAGCCAGGGATTCCTAGTATTGAAAATTCTTGCTTGCAAGCTGCAAATAACAAACAACAAACAAGGAATATCAACGAAACCATGGAGAAAAAACTTACCCGTGAACGAGGGACGACAGAAGAACAACTCCAAACCCTGCAAACTACAACAACAGGTCCAACTGCGGATGCAGGACCCCAACCTTGCAAAGTTGAAGAACACCAAACGAGTGAAAAATCACGAAGAGGTCCAACTCTAGCTGCAGGACCTCAACTTTGCAAAGTTGAATCAAACAACAACAAACAACATCGAACGAACCAACGAACAAGCATCAACCAATGAATTAGTAATTTCGGTGAAGAACAATATTGCCCAAATTCACTGCAAACAACACTGTATCAAAAAATCAAAGGAAATTGTATTGTAACACACCTGTAGAGTAAACATTTAAGGTTGTGAATCCTGTTAGGTAAATACTTAAGGTTGTCAGAACCTTCGAAGGACGTCACGTTGTGCAAACATTTAAGAAAGAATGCAGTGTGGCAGGCCTATTTACGTACGCAATAATGAAAATACCTCTCCAAGTACTCAACAATAAAGAAAAATCAAACATAATAATAATAATAATAAATAAAAAATAACAACAATAATAACAATAGTTCGAAAAAAGGAGACTATGCTAATTTTTTTTACTCAGAGGACAAAGTAATTTGAAAACTGACTATCCATGCTCAAAACTTTGGATATCTAAACATTTCAATATGAATAGTACAAATTCAAAAACACCGCAGATGATAAAAACTTTGGATATACCAACATATAAATCATTGGGAATAGCGAAGCTGGAAATAAGACCTCAAATCTATCATCCAATGAGATCATGACATATATGGGTTTTTTTATTATATAAAAAAAATATTTTTAGTTATGTAGTTCGAACAATAGAAATCATGCAAAAAATTGTAGTCAAATGACAAACTAATATAAAGTCAACGAATTATCGATCGCTATAAACTTTGGATATCTAAACATTTCAGTATGAATAGTACAAATTCAAAAATGCCGTAGATGATAAAAACTTTGGATATGCCAATATATAAATCATTGGGAATAATGAAGCTGACAATAAGATCTCAAATCTATTATCCAATGAGATCATGACATATATGGGTTTTTTTATTATATAAAAAATAATGTTTTTAGTTATGTAGTTTGAACAATAGAAATTATGCAAAAAATTGCAGTCAAACGACAAACTAATATAAAGTCAAGGAATTATCGATCGCTATAGTCCCTCTACGCCTTCGGCATGGACTAATAACAGGTTGTAAAAGAATAAAGAATTTAACTTAAGGAAACACTTTATTTTATTGGTGTTTTCTTTCTTCATTCTAGTGAAATATGTAAAGTGACAATCTTTAAAAGCATAGGTTGAATTTTTTTATTAGCTTTTTCTTCGTTCTATGTTCAACCGAGAAACTACTTAGTCTACTAGTAAATAGTTGGTTTTGCATAAGATTTTAATCATGTTTATTTCATGTGAATCCTAAATTGTTTGTTAATGTGAAGCCTAAATTGTTTCTTAGGTATCAATATATTATTATTATGTTTTAGTATACTTCATAACTATCTATGTATTATTTATTATTGTTGTCATTATAAGAAACAATAATTATTAAGTATTATTACTTCTGTGATAACATAATGTTTTTTCATGACATTATTAAAAAATACAAAACTTTTTTATCATTAATATCCATGGCAATGACATTCTAACAAAAATAGTTTGTATAAATAAAAAATCAGCTTTAACAACCAAAATAATAAATTTTAGCACTGTTCATCTAAATGCTTTAAAATAATGTGAAGAAGCCTTGTTCATAGATTCATTAAAACATATTTCATTTTATTGTATGTGATAACTTACACTCATTTTTGGAAGAGTTCATAGTATTGTTATTCTCAAAGGCATTTGAAGGGTTTTTTAAAGATTAAAATGTAATATTTGCTTTTAACTAATGTGAACAAGATTTGTTCATAGATTCATTAGAACACATTTCATTTTATTGCATGTGACGACCTTTGATTTGTTCTAGTAGCCCTTGATTAAAGTTATTCAAATGAGAATTTTCTTCATTTTTTTATAGGTTTTTCTCGAGAATTTTCTTCAAAGGGTCATCATATCATTCCCATCCATACTTACTACCTTCCATCATTCTACCCTTCTTTTTCCTTGTCTTTTGGGTCTTTGGGTTCATTGACCCAAGAAGGGATTGTACCTCATTTCATGGGAAAAAAAAGCTGAAGGCCCAAAGGTATTGTAGCTGGAAAAAGATAAAAGCCAATCATTGTCCTTCTAGATGCTTTCCCTTAGGTCCCCAGAACAATGAAATGCTTCTCCAAAAAAATGAAGGACCTGCAAAATAAATCACATAATTAGTAAATGTCCCTCTTGTTGAGGGGGTGCATTGCGATGTCTTTTACTTTCCATTGTACATGGCACTCAATGTATCCTAGCTTCAAGTGGCATTGTGGTACTCTTTACTTTCCCTTGCATATAGTACTCAATGTTTAGACTCTAATAAATTAAATTGCAAAGGGTTTGGAGAAAGGTTGCATTGAAAATGAAGGATGCAACACACCCTCTACAAAGGCACCTATAAATGAGACAATACGAACCCTTGTATGTCAATGACCCCATACCTAAAAGTCTTCCCCAAAATCCACCTCACACTCACTACATGACTTAGATATGACTGAAACTGAACCCATATGTTTGATGTGTTTTCACGACATTAACTTATCTTGAAGCAAAGTATGATTGAGTTCCCATCCTACAACCATATCATGTTCATGCTTAATATCAACTGCTTTACTTGGCACAATTATATGTTTATTGCTTGCATAAGTTTCCTTCTTTAATTGTTCCATTGTTAGAAGAGATTGATTTTATTTTATGTGATGAGCATGTACCACATATTCATTTCCTTCTTTAGTTAAGTGATATTGATTATGTTCCATGTAGAAGATTGCTTTGTGATCACATAAATAAGGGCTTCCTAAGACCATTCCACATGTTTCTAGCGGCACCACATCACATGTCACTTCATCCACATACTTAGATGTAATTGAAAACTTTATGATACATTGCTTTGTTATGGGCAATTTATGATCTTTGCTTATCCAATTTAGTGAATAGGGTTTGTGATGCATCTTAGTTATTAATCCCAATTTCTTAACCACTTCTTATGAAATTAAGTTATAATGAGATCCACTACATATCAATGTGTCAATCTTAGTATGTTTCATTATGAACCTTATATGAAACAATTTACATCTTGAATCAAAATCATCGCCAATTGTACCTGACAAACCAACTGCTGTAATCTTAGACTCATCACCTGAATCATACCCCAAGTTTGTTGGCCGTGTTGTTGTTGCAACTGTTTGCCTCCCTTTCCTCTCTTTGAACCACTTCTGTATCTAGGTGCACTTGTCAGAAATTCTCATCATCGTTCCCTTCTTTCTTGCAATGTTTGCAAGAGAGCTTCTCTTCCTTTACTGCCTTTCAATTTGCTTTCTTCCCATTCCCTTTTCCTTTGCCATCTTTCTTTGAAGATGATTCCCCTGATACACTAACTCTAGTTTTCCCTGCTTCAAAATACATTACTTGAAAATAAACCTCATCAAGATTAGTAGGTCCAAACATAAATACAATATTACGAATATAAGGAGGAAAACCTCCTATATACTTCATAAGAGTTTCTTGTGTATTCAATGGAACATCTAGCATCAAATCCATCTTACAAAATTCATCTAGATATTCCTGCACTGACTATCCTTTCCTTAACTTAATACTTTTCCATTCAATTAAAGCCTTTTCCTTATACCCCAATGGATAGAATTGTTTTCTATGTGCGGAAATAAAATCATTCAATGATGGAAAAATCTTACCAACTTGCTGAGTTCCCTATTGCATTTTACTTTTCCACCAGATGAGAGCTGTGCTTTCAAGACGAAGCGATTCCAATTTGATTTTGGTTTCCTCATCTTTGATTTGCTGCACATTACAACATACCTCCATTTGTCTAACCCAGTTATCAAGTTTCTCATCATTAACTTCACCATCATACATAGGTAAAACAAATTTTAGATCAAGTTTAAGTAATGGCATATCATGCTTATGTTTATGAGAATGTTTCCTTGGAGTATAATTTGAACTTGTACTTGAAGAAGAAGAATATTATGAAGATGAATGAGGAGATTTTGGAGGATCCTCTCATTCTTCACTTTTGGCTTTCCTTGAAGATTCCCCTTGAACTAGCCTCTTTCGTTCCAAGTAATTATCATACAACACTTTTACCATCTCCGACATGGCAAAAAAAATTCTTTGAAACTCTCTTTCATTTTGAGAAATACATTCTTCCAATGACATCTTCTCACTTTGATATGTCCTCTTTCTTGATCCAATCTCTGAATCTCCTTCTACAAGCTCGCTTTCACGACAACTTAGTTTTTCCTTGGTAATCATGCAAACTCAAACAACCAACTGTCAACTTTCTCTGATACCACTTGATCCGAAAATGATCTTTAAAATACTATGGTTAAGTTTATGCATGAGTTGATTTACCATTTAGGAATTAAGAGAAGAAGCTTAATGAAAGAATGTTGCAGCCATATAAGAAGTAAAAACAACAAACCATAACACCAATATTGTTAACGGAGTTCGACACAAGATAACCTACGTATACAGGCCTTTGTCTCAGTGGGGAAGGCTTCTTATTAATATTCAACGCTTTAATAATACAAAAGAAAGGCTTACATAACATCTTCTGAAACCACCTTTCAGATCTGCAACTTCTAGACAAAAACAAACATCACCATTGGCGGGAACAAGAAAATCTGAGACTTTTGAGTATAAAGTTGACTATGATTGGATTGCCATCTCAGGCTCTGGAGGCACTTTTCTATTTGGCTACTAGGATGCAGAAACATAAGACGTATTTAGACTTCCCTCGAAATTCTGCAACTTTTGAGTATAAATTTGACCTGCTTCTGAGCAGTCCCTCAACACGAATCCCAATGCTACACCCTGTCATATCCGTACAACATTTGCATGCCAAAAAACCTTAACTTTTCTCGATTTTTGTGCCCGACTAAATAAGCTAGAATCTGCCAAAGTTAGCGACAATTTCCAAACTTAGTGCCATTTAGCCATATTTAGTGGAATCGCCAAATTTAGTGACCTTCCAGAAGGTGCCACATGTCAGCGCCTCATTGGGCCACGTGTCACCTCGCCATTGTCCGAGCCATGCCATCTTTCCATGTGTCATCCGTACGACTGCCACATCATCATTCAACCCTACCACATGTCATCTATATGGATTCCATGTCATCGTACGTCCCTGCCACGTGTCATCCATATGGTTTCCATGTCATCATACGACCCTGCCATGTGTCACATCCATACAGTGCCATGTCATCATACCACCCTGCCATGTGTCACATCTGTACAATGCCATGTAATTATACGACCCTGTCACATGTCGTGTCTGTATAGTTCCATGTTTCACCTCCATACGATGCCACGTGTCACTTTTGTACTGGTCCAAGTCAACCTTGAAAATTCCAAA
>SNQJ01S0020864.1:320020-331407 GCA_010110895.2 Picea sitchensis
TTAGAAGAAACTGAGGCCTTTGTGGAGAGCATGGACACACTGAAATACAAGGGATGTCGTGAAAAGTATTACAAGAAGAAAAATGGTACGAAGGTGCAAATTTTCTGTGTGGTAGGTTTTCTTTTTAGTCTCTAGCTTGGACAGATCATGGCTTCCCTGTTGCAGTTAAATTTACTGATTTTCTCTCTACTCTGGAAACTTTTGTAAATAGTCTTTAAGCAGTTGTTACATTAACCTTGCGGAATTTGATACCTCACCGTGCATGAGAGATCCGAGGCTAAAGATGGATATATGCTATAGTATATCTGCAACTGCATCTGTTGTCCATGATGGCTTGGACTATTTTGCTGTCCATTTTATCTGATATTCCATGTGATTCGTATTTATCAACTAACATTCCTAGACTAATTTTTTTTCTCGTTTCTGGTATTGATTTTTACATTGTGATTAACAGAAAATGTACTTTATCTGGTTAGATTGTGATCTATATGATATTTTGGGTTTGTCTAATACTCTTTTGGTCTGTGAATTGTTATAAAATATAACTGTTTGTGATAAACCATGCAGTGAACCAATGCATACATACACAATGGAGAAGAGAAATAATGTTAGAAGCAAAGACAAAGCAGAGACCGTACAGAATCCACAAATCCTACTCTCGCAATCTCCACTCTTAAGCTCTTATATATTTATAGCCTCACAGGCATATATGTTACATATGCCTCATCTTTACTGGTTCATCTGTTAGACCATCACTGTGTAGCTTTCTTTTTCTCTTGCCCTTCAATCTAACATATGTTCACCCACTTGTCTCAATTTATGACACATCTGCAACAATCACACACAATGTGTAACGGCCAGAAGATTTAGTGTATTACATTTCTTGTAATACGATTAAATTGTAATATACTAGACTAAGAAAGAATGTGTTTGTCATGGAAGATACTGAAGAATTTTGTGATCAGCCGTTGGTTTCCAAATATTATAAGACACCCCAACAAAAATGGCTGGTGTAAGAGGAGCAGTACACAAACCGTACCTAATTGCATCAAAGTAAAGCTATATTTTCAATCCACCAATATCTACAAATACTTTGGTTAATTGCACAATTAATATCAATCCATTAGTAGTTTTTCCTATGATAAAACTTTGGGCCTCTGACCCCGTGCTGATATATTCTTTCCATTGTAATTATATTACCAGCATTTAGGGTGGAGTTGAAGAAAATTAGAAGGGAACAGGAGACGAGACGAGATTATAGTGTAGCCATTTATTATTATCTGAAAGGACTGCAACAGAAGATGTCAGTACATCAGGAGTCAATATATATTATTTTTTGGTTTCCTACGTTTGTAAATTGAATGGGAGTTCCGAAAAAATGGGCAGAAGTGACAGACAAATAGCCTTACAACCTCAGTTCATCAATTGTACTGGGTTGAGTTTTTATCAAAGAATACTTGATTGACTGCACTGTACTTATAAGAATTCAATAGCCGAGTGAAGCCCAACTTTTTTTAATATAAAGATCCTTGTTAATCTTTAATTTTTTTTTAACTCCTTAGTATATTAGTATAGATATAGATTGATCTTGTAATGATAACATATTAGTACATTATAACATATTAGTGAAGATTTGGATTATTTTTGGAAATCCCTAAATTTACTGGTTGTATTTTTGGCAATTTAATTAGATGGGGACATTGAGTGAGGTCTAATAGAAGAATCAACCCTGTGACCTCTTGCTTGTAATTCACAACACTCAACTACTAGAGCTAACCCACTTGATTATGATTATTATATATATTTTTTCATTTTATGTATTAGTATTATTATTTTTTTATTTTATATACGACACATACATCAAGATATCCTCCACCTCAAAGTTGTAAAAGGGAAGGAGATCTCCTTCACCTCACAGTTGTAAAAGGGAACTTAAAAAGGAAGAACAGGTCATCCACCTTCAAGTTGGAAAAGAGAAGGAAATGAGATATTATAGTTGTAAAAATTATTTCAGAACATTACAAGATAGACATATTAAGTTGTTTATTATTCTCATTTTAAAAAGGAAAAAAATAGAGAATTTTTTTTTCAAATTTTATTTAAAATATTACACATTAATCTCTTATAAGAGATTATAAGAATGGAAAAATGGAAAAAAATATATTTTGTAGTTATATAAGTTATTCAAAATATCACAAAATAAATGCATATAGAGATAGTGAAAATATCTCTTAAAAAACTAATTCTATTCCACTAAAAAATTGAGTTTTATGGTTTGTTAAAATAGTATAAGATTAAAAGAAAGAAGAGCTTTTTATGTAAAATATAAAGTAATTAATTTACATAAAGTATAATGCAAAATAGAAATGTTGAGGTTAAGGTTACAACATCCCCTTTCCATTAGGAAGCTTTGTCTTCAAAACTAATTACTAACTTCGGGCTTCGACGATATTGAGACCTATGCCCTCGTTTCCTTCAGAAACGCTTTCTACCACAACACACGGGTCTCTGTCATGTGTCCCCCTAGATTCAACGGTCCAGTTTTGTTTCAAATTTCGTGAATTCGCGAAGGTTCCTCTCACTCCACACAATCTCTGAAACTCAACCTCTCGAATTCTCCAATCTGCTTCCATGTTTCTCCTCCCAGCGAACGGTTAGGATCACTTTGCGATTTCGCGAATTCGACAATCCCACTTCTTACAAAACTTCAGCTACTCCGAACCACGAAGTGCCAAAAGGATTCCATGGCTAATCTCAGTGAAACTCACCCATATCTAATGGTCTCGAATGATCCTGCTCCTTCCTGGATGGATGTTAATCGTTGATTTGGAGAATCTTCAAAGGCTCCTCCCTATAGAATAATTCTCACCCGCTCTGCCTCCCGAACTTGTTCTTCCTTAGAAATTTTTCTCCTTAGAGCTTTTCTCCTTGACACTTAGTCGAATTTGACCCTATGCAAGCCTTGCAACAAGTTTTCCTCCACCACTTAACTTCTATTGAGCGACTGTGCACACCTCGCGACAGTTCTTCACACTCCTTTGCAATTACGCATGAGCTACTCCTCCTGAGCTCCTGAATCAAAAGACTCTGTCACGCACTCCTTGCGGACCATATGCACTCTTTGCATAAAACGCTCCAAGTTATCTCCCTTGGACTTGTTCCTCCTCAACACTCTGAACTTCTCAAGATGATTCCTTCGATACTTAACTAGGTATTGACCTTGCACACTCCTTGAGACAAAATTCCTTCAAATTGACTCCTAAAGGACAATTGTGCATCCCTTGCAACAATTCTCAAAGGATCTTGGGTCGTAAAGGTCGATCCGCCTACATGGTGTGCACCTGCCCTTCCGCCCCTTTAGTCGGTGGCATGCTCCTGGCCTTAATTGGTTGGGTCCCAGTTCCGATGTTGTTACTTTGAAAAAAAAAGAGTGCTCAAAGCAAGCTTATGCTCTAAGTACATTAGCATGGAATAAAGCGATAGGAGTCTGGTCCTATTGTGTTATACTTCAGGACCAGAGTAATGATTAATAGGGACTACTAGGGGCATTTGTATTTCATTGTCAGAGGTAAAATTCTTGGATTTATGAAAGATGAACCACTGCGAAAGCATTTGCCAAGGATGTTTTCATTAATCCTAGTATCAACCATAAACGATGCCAACTAGGGATCAATGGATGTTTCTCTAAGGACTTCGCCAACACCTTATGAGAAATCAGAGTGTTTGGGTTCCAGGGGGAGTATGGTCGCAAGGATGAAACTTAAAGGAATTGACGGAAAGGCACCACTAGGAGTGGATCCTGCAGCTTAATTTGACTCAACACGGGAAAACTTACCAGGTCCAGACATAGTAAGGATTGACAGATTGAGATCTCTTTCTTGATTCTATGGGTGGTGGTGCATGGTCGTTCTTAGTTGGTGGAGCGATTTTTCTGGTTAATTCCGATAATGAACGAGACCTCAGCTTGCTAACTGGCTACGTGGAGGTTCCCCTTCACAGCCAATGTCTTAGAGGGACTATGGTCGTTTAGGTCATGGAAGTTTGAGGCAATGATAGGTCTGTGATGCCCTTAGATGTTCTGGGCTGCATGCGTGCTACACTGATGCATTCGACGAGTTACTCACGGCCCATTGACATTGATGCCCTTTGTGGTGGCATTATTCCCATCTATTGTTGAACATATAGTGGAAACAAGACGAACTCCATCCTAGTAGGGAGCACGATGAGTGGCTACACGATTGAAAATCTGTCTTGCAGAGCCAATGGAGGTTCGCCAATACCTTTTGCCTCTGCAATGGTCACTTCTATTCAACGATATAGATGCTATAAATGTTTAATAAAAAACTAGATTTGTTTTTTATTGGTGGACCATTTTGGATAGGATCGATAAGTTATATTTAATGTCAGTTATTGATTTTGACATTGATCCAAGTGGAATACAATACGCATTGGTCGTTGATGCAAGTAGATACGATACGCCATGGCCACATATGGTATGGGTTCCCTAGCGTACATTCTTACAATTGATGGGTGCCATGATATGGAAGAGCCCCGATAATCATACATGATATATCCACGTGTGATATATATATATATATATATATATATATGCGCATTTACGGAAGCCAAAGTGCGCATATACGGAAGAGAGATTTTGTATATGCACATTTTTGCTTCCGTAAATCTCTCTTCCGCATATGCGCATTTTGGCTTCCGCATATGCGCATTTACGGAAGCCAAAATGCACATATACGAAAGGAAAAATGTGCATATATGGAAGAGAGCTTCCGTATATGCGCATTTACAGAAGGAAAAATGCGCATTTACGGAAAACAAAAATGCGCATTGATGGAAGCTCTCTTCGGTATATGCACATTTTTCCTTCCATATATGCACATTTACGGAAGCCAAAATGTGCATATACGGAAACTCTCTTCCGTATATAGAGCTTCTGTATAATATGTGTCTTATCCCCCTTGTTTGTAATTTTCATATCAATCTAACTTATACCCTATGGGGAATGGGTTTAGTGCCTATGGTAGTATAATTACCCACATTGGGTAGTCATTTCTATGGTGCCCTTATATTTTGCACATACCACACTAGATGTTTCCATGCACATAACACACTAGATGTTTGAACTCACAAAATTTCGTGAGTATTTTAACTTTCTTCATTGTTCTTTTGCAATCCGCCACAAGAAGGTTGAGGTGGTAGTGGGTTTCCACCTTCACGTACTACTTCTCTATATTCTAATGAATAGGACAACTTGTCATGTCTTTCACCTTCACAAAGTGGTCTTCATCTTCATGATATTTTCCCCTCTTCCATCGAAACTTAGGCCTTCAAACTTGACCCTCTATTTAGCTACAATGGGGCTTAAAATGCATTGTCTTCTCTTGCGCATATACGGAAGGCAAAATGTACATATACAGAAGGAAAAAATGTGCATATATGGAAGCCAAAATGCGCATTTACGGAAGCCAAAATGCGCATATATGGAAGAGAGCTTCCGTATATGCACATTTTGCCTTCAGTATATGTGCATTTTGGCTTCCGTAAATGCACATTTACGAAAGACAAAATGCACATATACGGAAGGCAAAATGTGCATATATGGAAGACAGCTTCTGTATATGCACATTTACGGAAGGAAAAAATGCACATTTACGGAAAACAAAAATGCGCATTTATGGAAGCTCTTTTCTGTATATGTACATTTTGCCTTCCATATATGTTCATTTACGAAAGCCAAAATGTGCATATATGGAAGCTCTCTTCCGTATATAGAGCTTTCGTATATGCACATTTACGGAAGCCAAAATGCACATATATGAAAGATAGAATGCGCATACATGGAAGATAGCTTCCGTATATGCGCATTTTGGCTTCCGTATATGTACATTTTTCCTTCCGTATATGTTCATTTACGAAATCCAAAATGCACATATACGGAAGCTCTATATAGTATATAGAGCTTCCGTATATGCGCATTTTGGCTTTCGTATATGCGCATTTACGGAAGCCAAAATGCACATATACGAAAGATAGAATGCGCATACACGGAAGATAGCTTCCGTATATGTGCATTTTGGCTTCCGTAAATGCGCATATACGAAAGCCAAAATGAGCATATTCAAAATCTCTATTCCATATATGCGCATTTTCTCTTCCGTATATGTGCATTTACGGAAGGAAAAATGCACATATACGGAAGCAAAAATGCGAATATACAGAAGAGAGATTCCGTATATGTGCATTTTGGCTTCTGTATATGCACATTTATGGAAACCAAAATGCGCATATATGGAAGCTCTATATACAGAAGAGATCTTTCGTATATGCGCATTATGGCTTCTGTAAATACGCATATACGGAAGACAAAATGCGCATATACGAAAGAGAGCTTCCATATATGTGCATTTACGGAAGGAAAAAATACGCATATACGGAAGCCAAAATTCACATTTACGGAAGACGAAATGCACATATACAGAAGAGAGCTTCTGTACATGCACATTTTGTCTTCCATAAATCTCTCTTCTGTATATGCGCATTTTGTCTTCCGTAAATGCGCATTTACGGAAGCCAAAATGTGAATATACGGAAGGCAAAATGTGCATATACGGAAGAGAGATTTCGTATATGCGCATTTACGGAATCCAAAATGTGCATATATGGAAGTCTCTTTCGTATATGCACATTTTGGCTTCCATATATGCACATTTACGGAAGCTAAAATGCGCATATACGGAAGATAGAATACGCATATACAGAAGATAGCTTCTGTAAATGCACATTTTGGCTTCTGTATATGCACATTGGTTCCTTATGTAAATGCGCATATATGGAAGCTCTCTTCCATATATGTGCATTTACGGAAGGCATAATGCGCATATACAAAAGCTCTCTCCCGTATATAAAGATTTCGTATATGCGCATTTTGGCTTCCATAAATGTGCATATATAGAAGCCAAAATGCACATATACAGAAGCTCTATTCCATACATAATATGAAAAACATAAATATTTGGAAGGTTCACCTACGGTAACCTTGTTACGACTTATCCTTCCTCTAAATGATAAGGTTCAGTGAACTTCTCACGACATCGTCGACGATGAACCACCCTCGTTGACGCGACCCAAACACTTCATCAAATCATTCAATTGGTAGGAGCGATGGGTGGTGTGTACAAAGGGCATGGACATAGTCAACATGAGATGATGAAACACACTTCCTAGGAATTCCTCATTGAAGACCACTAATTTCAATGGTCTATCCCCACCACGATGCAATAATTTCCTGATCCTCTCGAACCAGGGAGAAAAACTCGTCGACTGCATCAGTGTAGCGCGCGTGCGGCCCAGAACATCTAAGGGCATCACAGACCTATCATTGCCTCAAACTTCCATGACCTAAACGACCATATTCCCTCTAAGACATTGGCTACGAAGGGGAACCTCCACGTAGCTAGTTAGCAGGCTGAGGTCTCGTTCATTATCGAAATTAACCAGACAAATCGCTCCACCAACTAAGAACGACCATGTACCACCACCCATAGAATCAAGAAAGAGATCTCAATCTGTCAATCCTTACTATGTCTGGATCTGGTAATTTTTCTCATGTTGAGTCAAATTAAGCCACAAAATCCACTCCTAGTGGTGCCCTTCCGTCAATTCCTTTAAGTTTCATCCTTGCGACCATACTCCTCCCGGAACCCAAACACTCTGATTTCTCATAAGTTGATGGAGGATTCCTTAGAGCAACATCCGTTGATCCCTAGTTGGCATCGTTTATGGTTGAGACTAGGATGGTATATGATCGTCTTCGAGCCCCCAACTTTCGTTCTTGATTAATGAAAACATCCTTGGAAAATGCTTTCGCTGTGGTTCGTCTTTCATAAATCCAAGAATTTCACCTCTGACAATGAAACATGAATTCCCCCGACAGTGCCTATTAATCATTACTCTGGTCTCGAAGTATAACACAATAGGACCAAACTCCTATCGCTTTATTCCATGCTAATGTATTCAGAGCATAAGCTTGCTTTGAGCACTCTTTTTTTTTCAAAATAACGACGTCGGAACCGTGACCTAGCCAATTAAGGCGAGGAGCACGCCGCAGACAAAAGGGACGGAAGGGCAGGTGCACACCAAGTAGGCGGACCGACCTTTACAACCCAAGATCCAGCTACGATATTTTTAACTACAACAACTTAAATGCGCATTTATGCGCAAATTCATGGGAATTTTTTTCTTTTTTCAGAGATAAACTTAAGAGTTCATAGTCACCATTGATCCTATATGGAATCTCTCTTCCGTAAATGCGCATTTATGCCTTCTCTAAATGTGCATTATGCGCAAATTCATGGGAAAATGTTTCTTTTTTCAGAGATAAGATTAAGAGTTCACAGTCACCATCGATCTCCTATGACGAACATATCTCTTCCACGTGGTCGAAGTAGTATTTTGGGGTTCTAAATCTTTGGGCACTCCCATGGACCACTCTGAAATACTTTAAATCGTGATCGTTGATTCTTTGCCGACGGATGGTCGGATCTCAATCTCGGAGTATATGCATGGTCCAATCTATCATTGATCGTCACCATTGATTGACCTTTCGATTGACGACTTTGATCTCTTGTCGGACTCGTTCAACTCTTAATCCTCACCATTGATTGTCACAGGATGGATGATCCAGATCTCATTTCGTAATGTTGTGGTCGGAATGGAATTCGATGTGAGACTCTGAATTGGATTTCTGATGGACGGTGTAGATTACTCTTCGGAGTTGATTCAATCATCCAATATCCATCATTGATCATTTTCCCTAATGAACGGTTCTAACTCGTCGTCGAAGTACTATAGTCGGAATCGGTTATTCGATAGGATCTCGTGATGGTTCCAGGGATGGTAGATATTTCTCAATGGTCTACTCAGATGGACAACTGGATCTAGTTGTCACAGTCTTGGTGTTGGAGTGAAATTTTGATAGGAGATAGAAAGGCTCTGAATCATCACACTCAACCTCTCCTTCTCAGGGTCCAATAGATGATCAATATGAGTCGTCGATCTCGTGAGGCTCTCTCCCAGATCTAATATTAACCGTTGGTTTCTAATTTTTGTAACTCCTGGATTTTACAGAGATAGACTCTCAATCTACTCTCAATCGCCTATAAATACGATCACCTGCTACTCTGATCACAAGATGCAAATATAGAACTCGAAAAACACACAAATGGAGAACACAATTTCACAAACACAATATTTATTTAATGATCGAAGGAATACAATATAGCACTGGTAGTTTGTTCCTTCATGGTCTCTTAGACCTTTGCAAACATAGTCTCACACTCCCTCTTCTCACACTTTCTTACCTTTTTCAATACAACAATAATCAATAAAACTTAGAGCTCTCAGGTAACTCACAAACTAACAAAATCCTGAGCTATCCAAACTATTTCTAAATCTAGAATTTTTTTCTGAAATATCAACAAACGAATAAAAATATAAACTATTCAATAGAATATATATTCTAAAAATATCTATCTATTACAATTTAAATGAGAGATTTAGGGAACCAACTCCCTTGGTAAATGTTTGTGATCCATTAGGTCAACCTCGAAAATTACTGGGAGATGCTCCTACATCAAAAAATTAAGGCAATTGAGGTTCCTAAACATGCTTGACAACCAGTGCCTTCTTGCACTACTAATCCTAATTTTGTGCACTCCATATTTACAAGCCATTTCCTATGCATAGTCCCCTCCCTAATTTCTCTACTTTCCATCCTTGCAAAATACACTTGGTGTCAATGGTAAGGAAACAATTTCAATGAAGCAATGAAGGTTCAAAAGGTTCCCCAATGGCTCCAAGGTCGATATTTATGTACTCCACTCCCTCACAAGTATTCCCTTGACCTCAAACTGGGTTATCTAGCCATTGTGTTGTTTATTTCGATCATTGTTCTTCCATACATGTTAATTAAGCATTACAATATGTTGTATTCGATATGGTTCTTATGGTTGTGATGTGACTAATGGGTACAGTAAAATATTGGATCAAGTACTCTTCGAGAGAACCCATAGTGTCTAGACATCGATCTTATCAAGGTAAGTAAAATATTTATCACCTTGCTTGAATCTCATTTTTTCACCATTATTTTGATGCAATGATATAAGTTCTATATGAAGCTATTTCATATTCTACCTTATTGTTATGCCATTGTTCCACATTACCTACATTGGAATGACTTCTTATTGTGACTATTTTAGAGGTATTTGCCATTTTAAACAAACAATGTCTTGGATTGGGTGATAGAAGTTGTTAGTATGAATAATATGTGCTTGGTAGGGTAGGATGGAAAAGAATATGGCATGTGTAACCATCACCTAGTTCCAATTATGTTGATGTGAATTTCATTTAATTTTTTTTTATTGTTGCAACATGATAATGAATAGATGACTCTCTAAAGTCAATCAATGGGTGTTTGAGTTTCATGCATGAGGGAAATTTAGTTAGTTTTCCAAGTCTAGTGGTTGGTATTTGGCATTCAAATTCTTGGAATGAGAAATGATATGGAAGCATTTTTCCTCCTCCTAGTGCAACTTATTTTTTGCCTTTCTTGTATGCCTAAAATAATGGAAGAGATGCTGAAAAATATTTTAAGCATAAAAATTTAGTTAAAATTATTTTTTATTTAAAAAAAATAAATGTGTAATACATAATCCAAATGTATTTAGAGTTATTTAAACATAATCCAACGGGATTATGAATTTTTACACTACTCAATCCATCTATATAATTCATTTAAGCAACATAAACTTATGTACTTCTACCTTCCTTATGAAAATGTATAGATTTTGAATTCTACCTTCCTTATGAAAATGTATAGATTTTGAATTCTATCATCCATTGAAACCTTTTAAAGCGATGATAATTGACCATGATCCTACAAACCGCCCCTAACAGTCTCATCCCTGTGACCCCCCTTGGATCCTGTATTCGTAGACCATATGGTTCTCCTATCAGAAGCTGATGACCCGCCAATAATCGAGTCCGAGAGTACCAAATTCCCATCAGGCTGCAGCTCCAGAATCCCGTTGCTTGAGACGGGCTTATCTCCATTGGCAGCCCACACAACCTCCCCATATTGCTGCGTAAATAATCTGGACAACACTATGGACAGAACATACTCGTTATTTCCCGTTTGCATGAAACTCAAGAAGGACCAGGATTTGATTCCGGAAGCGAAGCTCTGAAAAACAATATGCGTGATGAGAAATGCAGTGGCATTGTCTTCGTTATTGAGGGTCAACGAACCGACCATCGTACTTTCGTCTGAAAGAGACCAAGTTGTGTTGGTGCTGAGGAATCCATTAATATCC